>OMLP01023850.1:6598-16628 GCA_900302685.1 Spondyliosoma cantharus | reverse complement strand
TAAAAGAAAAGGCACATGCATTATGAATGACACACACACGCACAAAAAACAAGCACACATGTACGCAGGGACTCCAGTCAGGGAGACCCTCGCTCACACTCACGGATGAACATGACTACAGTACACACACACACACACCCACACACACACATACACACCCACACACCCAAACACACACATTCAACTCACTCTATGTCCAGAAACCGTGCACAGCTACACACACACAGCGTTGGTGTGATAATCGAGCGATTCTCCCGATGAAGCAGCAGCCTAGAGGGAGCGTAAGAGCCGAGGATAAAACTTTTTAAATATCAGTCCCTCGCTTCCATTCATCAACCTGCTGAGCTAATGTTTTCCTGCTGTTCTGCAGTTGACAGGATGGTGTATTAGCATTCTGTAACACCCCAAATATTAGATATTACACCCCACACCATGGACTGAATGTGGGTCTGCAAACTGCTCAAACAAAACCCTTTATGTTGCAAAAACAAATGTCAATAGGATCTATAAAATCTGTGTGAATTGCATTTGTTTTATCAGCTTTTAATGTAAAGCAATTAGCTGTGAATGGAATATACTATTAGATATTTCAAAAGTAGCTTACACAAAGCTTCTAAGCTCAGTGCAAATGAAAGGATCAATTTAAAGGATTAAAAAAATATCCCAGGGAATTGAAAGGCCTCATTAGAGTCAAAACAGCTCTCATGATGCTTGCCTTGCTGTTGGTGCACAATGCTGCATCACTATGAGGTTCATACATAGACATACTCTGGAACATAGCACTTAAATCAACTTCAGGCTTTTTTCTCCCTGCTCAAAACCAAACTTGGACCAAAGATCTCTCTTAAAAGACAGTCAGACATGAACATATTGCAGCCAGGTCCTGCTCACGCTGAGTCACACACAAATGTTGAGAATCAGGCTGGAAATCTTCCATGACTCACAGCACTTTGGTCTGCAGGACATGGCTGAAATTACTTCTGTTATGTTTGGTTAAATGGGTCTACAGAAGAGGTGTTGCATGAGTTTGCCAAATGCTTAATTTCATATAAACCATATGATGAAAACACAAAACTGAGAAGAAAACGTGTTTACCATATTTGTCAATTTACCCAAAAATTAAGCCTTTTAGTGACCCGCCATCTTAGTGTTGTAGAGCGACAATGGTGCACGTTACAAATCTTTCACTGTGTGCGCAGCCGAAGGTAATTCTCAGAGAAAACTAGACGGTCTGAGCTGAACATCTGGTCAAAACCTTTCTTTTCACGTCTCATGGGGCTTACAAACAGAAAGACCGTATAAATGAGCACAGGACACAAGCTTACTACTTTTACGAGGCATTATGAAACTGTGCCTCAGTTTTAAAAGATTAGAAGTAAACAACAACAATATAAACCCTCCAAATCTCTCCTCCAAAGCTCAACCAGAGGGGCCTGAGTATTAATGCTATTGGTGGACTATAATCATGTGTTGCGCTTGGCAAACACACTTAGGACGGAGAAAAACCTTTGCAAAAAGTTCAAATAGAAGCCTGCAAATCCAGCAGCTTCTTAGCAGCCTTGTGCAAGGTCTCCGAGAATCCAATCCCAGGGTGTTTGCAGGAGAGGGGACTTGAGTTTCTCTGTTGTGATTTGGGGACTGAAAGAAATCTTTTGCAATGTGAATCTTTGAACTTATGGTTTTCGTCCAGTTGTTGATTGATCATTCGGCTGAAAAATGGGGTGTACCTGTTTCAACATCACCACCAGATCAACAGAAAAAAGAGATGATCACTTCCAAGAGAAGCTTTTATGAAACACAGATGTAGGTCATGTTGATAAAGCTTAGACTTGTTGCAAGTCAGCAGATAGGAAGTGAAACACAGTCAAACTTGCATACATGCACGAACATTTTAACATGCTTGTGAATGACTACATTGACTACAACTCATGCACATGCATACTTAGCAAACGAAGCAAACTCTGACACTGTATTTTGTCATGTCTCTCATGCATTTAGCCCTAAAGAAATGCGCGGATGCAGATGAAATGCAGCAATCATTCCGAAGAAGGCGACTGACGCAGAGAGTATTTTGCAAGCCTTTTCCTGAGGTATCCATGACATCTGTGAACAACCAAATACAAACACAAGGAGTCAGCGCCAACAACCGAGCTGCAGGCTAGACAGAAGCAAGTGGCTCATACTAGTGAGCCGCAAAACTCAAATGTAAAGAACAACCTCCAAAACAAACACCTGCCTTGTGCTCTTGTGCAATGGCAATATGAAGTATCAACAGCACAGTCACCGGGATCAGTCAACGTTTCTGCAAGACCCTGATACTTTAAAAATGATCAATGTCATAGGCCTTTGTACCATAGTTACACTTGTGCAATACGTGTCATATCAGATTCACATTTCATGCTCACGAAATTACTGTCATGTAGAGGGGATGGTGTGGAAGCAACGATCAAGAAGGCTGTCAACTTAGTGACCACATTTCAAGACTTAAATGAAACTTCACACAATTTCCATCTGTGTTTATGGTGACAAAAACAAGGGTCTTGAACACTCAACCTCTCAACAACTCCAACTGCGTTCATGGCAACAAAACAGGTATTTTAAGATGAATGAACTTACAGATCCCAGCCATGTGGTTTTTGCACTTAAACCTAACCAGACCATGAGCACAGCAATTGTCACAATATAAAACAAGAAAAGAGCTGTAAGGTTTGAAACACACAACAGTTTCTCTTGCACAGTTTCTAACATGTCAACGAGGCTGTCATGTCTTGCTATATAAACTGGAAAGGAGTCAGGCTTGGATCATGGGAAGGATCTGTATCCTGGCAGCATAGTTGTTGAAAATCTCATTACATACCGAATGATCAGCAGCAGTAAGTTCAAACCAGTCTGCAATTTCTGCTACTGTTAATCCACTAGGAGGGTATTAGCAGATGCTAGCTGATGTTCAGTGTCACAGTGAATCATTGTATCCCTCACATGGTTCAGGGTCGCTCGAGCTCTGAGGAAAAGGTCACAGAGTTCAGGTCAGTTTGACCAAACTGAAAAAAATCCAGCAGTGTGTGTGTGTAAATTTCTGTCTGTGTGTGTGTGTGTGTGTGTGTGTGTGTGAGTGCATGTTGCCGCCGGGTTTTCATCAAAAGCCCAGGAAATCTGGCTTACCCTTTTCTACATAGAGACCTTGGGTTGTCTGATGTCCAAGACCAGATAGGTTGAAGCAAGTTGCCTGAATGTTTTACCATCATTGTTCAACGAATGTGACAGCGCTGTATGTCAGCGGCAAATCAGGTCTCACTATAATGTAGAGTGTTAGATAATATCTCTAGAGGAATGAATATTTGAGCCAAAGTACTGACAAACCAGGCAAAAGAACTAATTCATTTTACCTTACTTGGAATTTATGAAGATGAATGGAAAATATGTTGGATCTTAAACAAGGCAATCTACTGAATAGGATCCAATTGCATCAACACTGGTGGCATTGAACCATCAATCAGGTCCAACCAAGAGCTGAACTCAGAAATATTGAAGCAAGTTCAAAATATATCAACTTGAAATTTTCTTTACCCTGCCAAGGAGAAAATGATGTGGCAGACAGGTATATTGAATACCTTTTGAAACACTTGCAGATAATAGTAAATTCCAGACTTTTATTTGATCTAGACTGTTAGCAACCGTCATGATTGTTTAGTCTCTGGCAGAAAGTAGCACATTAACAGTCTTTCACCCTCAAATCTGATCATTCAGAAGAAGTCTTCCCATCAGTGACCCAAACGAGTTGGGATCCATGTTTTACACTTACAAAACCCAGGTAGCACACAGAAGACCTGGCCGTGATCAGACTCATCTCCTAGATGGCAACGAATGTGCTGTTGTTGTTGTAGTTCTAAAAGGCCAAATAATCAAAGATCTCTTTATGTTGCCAACAAATGAGCAAAGCTGGTTCTTAACAAGTCCAACTCATTTCTGATTACTACATTTCCAGGTCTTTTGAGATCAGGCCTGAATTTTTTGGACCTGTGTGAAGACCTCTAATCAGCAGATGTGACAATCACATAATCAATGGCTGGGTGCCTTGATTCGGTATCTAAATGATGTAGCTTGCCTTGAAAAAAACATACCTGAAAAAGTCCACATGTGCTACATTAGCGATGGCAGTTTTGACAGGTGCATTTTGTCCAGGTTTGATGTCCTGAAACAACATGAATTTTAGATGTTCTTACTCATTAATGACCCTCACCCCTGACCTACATTCACACACTCTTTCCCCTCACGACAGCCCTCTTGCATTGAGTAAGTGTAAATGGTGTCCATGAAGTGCCTCCTAAAAGGGTTATGCTACCTCTGTACTCTCACCCGCCACACACACACACACACCTCTACCCCCACCCTTTCAGCAGCAGCCTACAGTGTCCTGTCAGGTTGCAAATGCACTCAGCTATCCATCTCAGGCAGCCACGCTAGAGGTAGTGTGGGGGCAAAATCGCTAGCAGAGCTAATGGCACGTTATGTAGGATTAAACCAAGCTGACTGGGCGCTCGCCTCAAAAACAAAAGCACTGGGCTGAAAGAGGAAGAGGGGGCGAAAGCATCTCCTCACTCAAAAAGATTGTCTGTTGTTGGGTTTTGAGGCTAATTGGCAGTGAGAGGCTTGATAGGAGGTTAGTGGTTAAAGCTACACATCTGACAAGCAGGCGTAGTAGGAGCCCATTCAGAATCTGCCTTGATGGAGGATGTCTTAAAGTGCTGTGGGAAATATTGTGCCAACATTTTCAGAACGCATTACCAATCATACAGTGTAGCAAAGGCGGCGTGGAAACTCACAATTTTCTTTTTATCTGTGTCGCACTCCTGTGACATTTATGGGGCAAGCTATCAGAGGAACACAGCGGAGAGCACAGAAGCAACAACTGACAATAAAAAGTCACTTTATTTGTATGGCTCTGAATCATTATTGTGGTCTTACAGCACTTCACTATAACCACACTAGTAAATGGACAGTTCACCCCAAAATCCCAAAATACACAGATTTTTCCATGTACCTGTAGCATTATTAATCAATCTATATTGTTTAAGTGTGAAGTGTGTAGCCAAGACTTGGAGTCGCATAGATGTCTGGCACAAGGTTTATAGGTGGTCAATGCACCAGTGTTACACATTTGGAAAAACTCAACAACAGCATTCCAGAAATCATGACTCGGTCACTCAGGATAATCCACAAACATTATTGTGAGAAGTTTCATGTAGGAACTGTTTACTTTCTACCAAACTACACCCACAAACCATATCACAGTGCAGAGGAAGCATGCATCTACCCCCTTGTGATAGCGAGGGATGTAAACGTTAATGGGATCAACCTTAGCTGAGCTGTAACGTTAGCTTGCATAGCTTGGTAGTCTCTTGTCCATGAGTAGAGGCACGCTTCATTCTGCGTTGTGATGCAGTTACAGGGTGTAGTTCGGGAGAAAAACAAAATAGTTTTTATCTAAAATTTTATATCACAATATTGTCCCACCCAAATGCTTGTTCATGATGTTGAGGTTTTGTTCTTTTGCCCAGTTTATGGCATGGATGATTCAAATACCTTGGCTAGCAATTTTCTACCACTTTAACTCCAAAATGAGTTTTTTACCTGGTTAAATAAAGGATATTGATTGATTGGCATTCGTCTTAGAAACTGAATCCTCCACATCTGTATGTTGAAGCGCTGTGTGCCTCCCAAATATCGATGCGCGTTGCCTCTGCTGAAGCCAGACAATGCCATAACATCTGTTTTCGATATTTGATATTGTGAAAAACATTGCACATCACACATATTTCGACAATGTCTATATATTATAGACATTATATAATATATAATATTGACCCAAACCTAGTTCCGACATGTAAATCCTGGCACTAAGGTCTGTGGATCATCTAAAGTAATCGGGTCCTGATACCTAGAAAGAAACACTACTGAAATCTATTTATTTGGCATTTTAAGCACCACAGAGCCATCTAGTTCCATTATATCTAAGAGAAGGCAGTTATCTTTATGGCCAATACCTCCAAAACTAAGCAACTCACACCAAAGCAATCTAGAGGGATAAATGGCACTAAAGCGAAGAGAAAAAAAATATGTCTCCTAACAAAATGGAAACAATATCTGAAACCTTAGACCTTCCACTAAGGATAACATTTGAATTAAAACCTCATGATGAAGAAGAAGTCTTTAGATAATTTTAAAGGGATCTACCTACTCTGATGGTTTGGATGAATAAGGGATCCACATCAAAAGTAGCAGGGTTACTCCAGACCATCAATCACACTTACATGTGTTTTATCACACACCAAATATAACATGTTTTTGACATAGCTAGCAGCAACAGTCATTGCAGGCCTGTGCGTTTTCACAAATTAGACCTCCAGTTTCTTCTGAGGTGAGCTATACGTATTAAAGACACCTATGTGTTCTATGACGATGATGAATCCAAAACCACCTGATACTCAAACTGTGGCTGGCTGAGCTCTGAAGTTTTAAAGTTCCCGTAAGAGCTATTAAGGTTATGGAATGTACAAATTATTTTTGGTCTGATGAGGATGCCTTGTGATTTCCCATTAGGTCAACTTTCTTCTCCTACTGCAGGTATTTTCCCTGGGCAAACCCCTGCAATGGATGTGTACACTAGCACAGGCACAGCTGCACCAGGTTTCTGTGTTGGATGTCCAAACAAATACGTGCTACGAATGTCTTTTTATTATGCAAGTCATGTTTGAGATTGATGTGAAACGTGCTATTCTGCATGGAGGGTGGAGTGTGGAGTGTATGTATGAGTGTGTACTATTGTGGCTCATGCAATAGAAGACACATTTTTCGGCCAAGTCACCTCTCCCACTGTGGCCGTTGATAGTAGATGACAGTGTCAGGAAAGCCAGACCACAGTGAAACCTCACATTAACCTCATGTATCTGTGTTGTAGCTCGTCGCCTGACTCTCACACACTCGTCGTTCTAATGGAAAAAACACTAATCTGATCATACCAGGGCTGTTGAATTATCATTCAAATGTGTATTTTTTTGGGTTAGGGTTAGGGCCTATACCCACACAGCGTTTTCCGTAGAGCCAACGGCATTTTTCAATTATTTCCAATGAGGAGCCAGCACAGAGAAAAAGCACTTTCGGAGCACTTCTAGTTGAAAATATCTCAACTTTTCAGATAGCCGCTGGTCGTGTCAACAGTTTAAGTATCAAAAATTTGAATATAGGGGTGTACAAGGATTGATCAGATGGTAGAGCGTGCACCTATCCTCGCTGAAGCCGCCCAGGGTTCAAATCTGACCTGTGGCTCAAGGCTGCATTCCTCCACCATTCTCCCATCCCCACTTCATGTCGCACTTCAAGCCATAATATTATGATAATATCATACATTTATCAGGAATGGTATTTGAATGGGTTTACAGAGGAAGATTGACAGCACTAGATCACACACAAACACATGCACACACACTAAAATATTGAACACTTTACAGCAATCTTATGCAACCAATGAAATGTGTGAAATAGCATTCCACCTTATTACCTTTTTAAAGTGTAACAGCTGGAAGATATTGGATTTCTCTTTAAGTTATCGGTGCTGTACTATGCACAAAACTACAAAAATGAATACCATTAACTATGTATAGACATATTTGTCTTGCACTGTGCCTGTGTCACTACACTCAGAGCAGGAGTAATGTCACCATCTTAGAATGTGTCTGTGTAATTTATAGCACCAATTAAGTTGCCTCTCCTCAACCGACAATGTATGCGATACTGTAACTTTCAGGGGACGCTTTGGTGCTCATCAAGCAGTAATAGCAGGCCACTGGAGAAACTTTGTAAAGATATAATACTATCACAGGTTCATGAAAGAAAAACTGAAAAGGGGACGATCTCTAAAGAGGTGCTGATACTGTAATTGGTGATGGACTCCAGGGTCTTGTGGGCAGGCAGGGAACATCTTGGCTCACTCGTTCTTATCTCTGTCATCAGTGTTTAAGCACACCTCCCTGACTGTCATAGCCAAATGTCCCTGTTCCAATGTCATGAGCTTACTACATAGCTAAAGGAAGGTCCAGAAATAATAGCCAGTCAGTCAGGCAGCCAGCGAGTCAGTCAGCCAGACGGGTATCCAGAAAGCTTGTCAGCCTGCAGCCAAGCATCCAGTCAAATGTCCGGCCAGATGAGGCTGATCCGCGGCCATCCAAGCCTTCCAGCCATCCAGTAAAATAGATGGACTGGCCAAGCCGCAACTACCAGTCACACAGCCAGTCAGATAGACAGACGAACAGAAGAAATCCAGCAACTTGCTCTGTTCAAACCACACCACAGCTCCGTCGGAGAGGAAATAGTTTCAGCCTTACAGACACCATTTTAAATATTGCCTGTGGTTTGGTTGCACAGGCTTGTCTCAACCTGTCCTCCAGTGCCCACCCATGTGTGTCCCTGAACATATGGTGACCCCAGTCCAATGTTTTTCATCCGGAGGGGGACGGTGACAACAACTGGCCATGGACAGACTGGAATTCAGGACTTCACTGCACATGCCACATCGTGAACCATCAATGAAATGAGATGTTTGGGGATGTATTGTACTTGACATCAGCAATCTCAAGGAGTAAACGGTAGTAATGGAAAGCAAGCATGTGCCAAGAACAACACTGGTGAAGGGTGGGTTTTGGTATTCCAGGGATTGTTTCTATCTTTTCCTGTTATTGAATTCCTCTCTCTAAATGCATATCCTCCTGGCTCAGAGTTAAGTCATTGTTGATACCCACAAACACACACACACACCTTGCAGATGAGGGTCTGGGGGTTTCACTCCCTACCAATGAGGTAGATGTACCACACAGGGCAATCACATGAGGCCATTTTTTAACTTAAATGTACATTTTTTGAAATACAGAATCCCAGGCAAATATTTTGATCTAGGGTTGGGTGATATCAACTGAGATGGCGTATGATGATGTCCACAGTGAAACATCCCGGTAGATGTAGCGATGATTCCAATCGTCGCTCTGACACACTGGTCTCAACCACTGACTGTCTAAAATAGTGGACAGAACCACTTTGATGTCACCCATAGGTTTCTAAAGAGCCAGACTGAAGCTCAAGACACATAAAGATTGGCCAGTTTCTAGGGATTTATCGGGATTGTCTCACTTTTGGAGCCAGCCTCAAGTAGCCATTTGAGAAACTGTAGTTCTTGGTTCTTCAGCATTAGCTTCAATTCTCAGACCCGGAGGCTGAGGTTTGGTCTCAGCTAGCCAAGAAAACTGTCTCTCATCACCACTGACATATATCCCCATACCATTTAAAAAGAGTCTTCATCTCTGTGTCACATATACGTAACATAGCCCTGTCCGGCCTCAGGGGGTCGAAATTAATTTAGCCGAGAAATCTAAGGTAAGGGGACGCAAACTACAACAGCACGAACAAACCAATAGCAGTCCACAAAAAATAAACACAGCTGCCAACAATGCAAGCGAGTGTCTTGGATTAACCTAACTGAGCAGGTGATGATGCCTTTTTTAAATCACAAGGTCATGATGGCATAAAGAGTTAAGAGGGCTCAGAAGTTGATGACTTCAGCCATAAGCGATGGGCGATGGTATCATCTATCAGCCCAACCTGATTTTAATCCAACATAAAACTAAAATCCATTATACTTCAAGGTTTGGGTTCGTATCACTGATCTCAAAGTGAAATTATAAAACAAGGGTTCAGACTGCACAGTTGCCTTTGTGTGGATGCAGGAAGCCAGTGAGGCATCACATAAGTAACATAATTGTACTTTTGAAGGAACAAACTGCAAGAAAACATACAGACTCTGCGCTGCCTTTTTCTGAGGAAGAATATGGATGGCTTGGTGCAATTTACACTTTGCAGCCTGTCCGGCAGCATTCAAATGCAACCAACCAAATGTCTAGTTGCTGGGATACAAATTAGGGTTCACCCCTAAATTTACTCAAAGCAAGTTTTGAATCTGAAAAAAAAAATGTAGTTGTAAATG
>OMLP01023845.1:9332-21719 GCA_900302685.1 Spondyliosoma cantharus | reverse complement strand
AAGAAGTAAAACACCAGGTGAGTAAACTTTTAAAACATTGTCTCGTCTGTGAACATTTCTGTCTGAGTCATGTTGATAGATTTTCATTGGCAATGTGTTCTGTTTAACAATGAAGATGCTCTTGATATCCACTGAAGATGATTTTGCTGTACTATAGATATTTCTGTATTTAATTTTTCCATGAATTCTGATTTTAATTTCCAATTGACAGTTTGACATCCTGTGAACCTGCTGAAGATTTAAAATGACCACACCTGTGTCAATCCCAAAGTTGCTGAAAGAATGCCTGGATGATCTGAATGAAGAAAGGCTGAAGGAATTTCAGTGGCACTTATGCCTTATTGAGATAGACGGATCCCGACCCATCCTCAAGTCACATCTGGAGAAAGCTACCAGAGTGACAACTGTGGATAAACTGGTGGAGGCTTTCGGGGAAGATGGTGCTGTGGAGAGGACAGTGGAAACTTTACGAGAGATGAAGTGTAATGGCCTTGCCTCAAAGCTAGAGGAAGGTAAAATGTCTCAGTATTTTAATTCCTTACATATTTGTATGCACAAAAAATGTTTTGTAAATTTTTACTGTCACTTTTATTGTGATGTTATGACGAGCTGTGTCTGATGAAGTGTCAGACTCTTAAACTGCAGCTGAGCCTCATGTGGAAGCAGAAAGACAAATGGAGTATTTACAGAGTGTAACAAATACAAAAAACTTTTCTGTTTGATTTGTAGCCTCTGTGGTTGACGACGAGGACGAGGAGGAGAAAGAGGAGGAGAAAGAGGAGAAAGAGGAGGAGGAGGAGGAGGAGGAGGAGGAAGAGGAGAGGACGAGGAGGAAGAGGATGAGGATGAGGACGAGCAGAGACCTTCAGAGAGGAAGGTGCTCAAAGTTAAAAGGTGCACATATAGCTTGAGATGAAACAATTAATTGATCAGTCGATCAAAAGATAATCGAGTGACAACTATTTTGGTCACAGATTTTTTTGTTTAAGTAATTTTTCAAACAAAAACACAGAACATTTGTTCACTCCAGATTAGTTTCTTTTTGTTTCAGTCCTCTCTTTACGAGGCATCTCTGCACTGCTGAAATTTCATAATATAAGAAATTAGGATAAACATTAAAAGATTCACACAGTTAAAACTGTGTAAGTTACAAAGTGAACTCCTGATGACACAACGATCTCTCTTAAGCAGCTTTATATTAGAATTCTAGATTCAGCAGAAGCTGTTTGTTAATACATGCTGTTAGATTCTTGAACATTTATGACCTACTTTTCTCAAGAATAATGTTTTCTACTACTAAAAGACTAGTAAAACTATATTAAAAGAAAAACACATTTGATTGAAAAGGATGTTATTCTGTTCTTCAAACTATCACAACAGCTGGTATTATTTCCTACAATTTAACAAAAGTATTTAACAGAACTACAAAACAAAAACAACCAAACAACAGAATTCATCCTGACAAAAGAGCACTTTGGACATCAGGGTAAAAACCCTCTGATGCCACATCATTGTACTTTATTTCTATTGTTACATGTTAAATGATTTAAATTTGTAAGCCATTATTGTTGTTGTGATACACTCAGGTGAAATACATACTTTAATGACCTGAAGTAAATATCTTATATGAGGAATCTCAGTTTATCTGTTCATCACCATTTTCCGATGTTTCATGATTTAGTCGTCGTCGATAAACTGATATCTTGCATCAAAAACTGACTTGATTGAAGTACTGAAAAACATTTGATGTCAGTTCATTTTATGTACAAGATCAATGTATAACTGTGATCATGTTTGCATGCTGTTGTCAGTATTCAGCTCAAAGCACCACTGTGCCTAAATATTATAAATGAGGGGACATTTTTCTCAAAATGTCTGGGATTCGAGGTGTTTTTGTCTTTTGTTATCAAATCTTGCTTTTACATGATGCCACATTTTAACAAGATCAGTGTATAATATATCAATAAAGCTCATCAAAGAATGTTGTTGCAGTTTTTTTTTTAACTGGAGTTCATTTTCTCAGAAATGAAACTGCTGAAAGAGCTGTGGTTTATTCAGTGCGACTTTATTTAATGTGAAGCCGTGCAGACAAAAAACCCACCAGCTTCCTGTTTCTTCGCCGTCTACCAGGAAGGAAACGAGACACTGCTGCTTTATCTGTGAAAGTACAACTCTGCTCATGATCAGTTTGCTGTTGATGTCTGAATC
Organism: Spondyliosoma cantharus; assembly: GCA_900302685.1. NCBI lineage: Eukaryota > Metazoa > Chordata > Actinopteri > Spariformes > Sparidae > Spondyliosoma > Spondyliosoma cantharus. The sequence goes on along the minus strand of OMLP01023845.1, from coordinate 19,511 downwards.
AGATGGAAATCGCAGTCGTTGTTAAAGTAGGTAAGCATTTCCTTTAGCTTTTCAAATATTAGCCCTCACTGAATACAGTCGTTATGTATCTGAAAGAATTGTTTTGCTTTATTTTAATGTTGTTAATGTTAATGTCCATGACCAGATATTTGATCTGGTGGAAGTAAGCGCCTGCAACTGCAAAGGAAAGTGTTCATCTCATGTCCAAGGACCAAATAAAGACCATTTATGAGGAGTATCAATCTAAGTCATGCAGGCTGCGAAGGAGCAGATGAGGAAACTATGGAGCAAAAGAGCGTTGCTGACAAAACAGACGACGTCACCCGAGGTAAGGATGTGAAATTCAGAATAAAAACGTCTTATTGCAAGGAAAAACATTTTACAAACTGATAATCTAAAAAGTGTTAATCTGTTACATGTTATTATATAATAGATATGTTAATCTCTAATATTAAATTTGCTCCAGTGTTCATTCGCTTCAGTTGTTTTTTTTAAGAAAGTGCTGAAATTGAGTTTTGTGGTTTCTCTCAGAGTCTGTTTCCTCTATTGAGGCATCGGTTCATCATTTCCATCCCAGCTACATCGCTCAGGATCGCAGCAATGTGGTCGCTCCAACCATCATTGGTTGTAAATTCAACAACCTAAACATCAGCATCTCAACAGGTCAAGGTAGATATATGTCAGATGTGGTCATAATAACTGAAACTGAGGTTTGGGCAGCAGAGTGTTTATCTTTCACTTATTTTTTTGCAGAGTCGAACGTTGACAGAAACCATGAAACTGCAGACACACTGCAACCCCAACGTGAGTGCCCACTATCACTATCACCATCACTTAAAGGGGCGATATAGAAGATATGGCCAGAATTTTAGTTTAAAACTTTCTAAATATCAGCTAACTTTAGCAACAGAGTGCGAAGAAACAGACAGTGTTGATGTTATGTCACAGATGTACTGTGTTGGCCCTGACCCGTCCTGTCTTTATAATAAGACCACCTTGAAACAACAAGAGGCGACAGTTTAAAAGTCTCGTACTTTCAGCTGGCAGATACATTTACCTTTAGGGGATTAATCAGATGCTTTTGTCCAAAGCGGGTTATAGTAATTCAGACATTTATACACTGATGGTGGAAGCTGCCTTGCAAGGTGTTAACCAGCACATCAGAAGGAGTTTTTGTGGTTCAGTATCCTGCCCAAGGACACTTCGACATGCAGACCCGGGGAATCGAACCAGCGACCTTCCAATAACAAGGTGCTGGCTCTACCCCTGAGCCACACCCGCCAGCTGTCAGCATAGAAAACTCACAAAATGTCAAGAAATGAAGAGTGCTTACTTCTATTTTCAAACATTTATAACGAGCAGAACTGCCTCGTTAACTCTTCGTAAAACACACTTTATTAAAACCCGACAAACTTAAAACTCTTCGACTCCTCGAAAACCCTTCGGGTCACGGTCTTGTTCAGAGTGGTTTAAATCACCTCCATACTGTATCCTCTGTTATCAAAATGACCTTCTTGGAGACATCTCAGGCTGCCAAATCCAATTGAGCTGAGCTATGTCGCTCATGGTGACTCTCGCTGTCACCCGAGGTCCTGGTCCAGACAAACTCCAGAGCCACTAACTGAACCATGCGCTAATTAGCAAACAGTAGCTAACTAGAGTCAAGTAAAGCTCGCAAAGAGCAGCAGTTGTTAGTTCTGCTTGTGAAATGTGGCTTCCTGTGTTTCGGCGCTACCTTCAAATTCTGGTCATATTCTATAAATTACACCTTTAACCTAATTTTGGAATTGTTGACAGAAATTCTTAACAGCAAGAAATGAAACCTAAATAACCTTTCATTGCATTTTGACATGCAGATGACAGGGTTGCAGAGTGTCAACAGGAACTGAAAGATGCTCTGAAGAGGGATTACAGTCACTTTTTTGAGGGGATGGTGGCAAAAGCAGACAAGACATCCCTCAATAAGATCTACACAGAGCTCTACGTCACTGAGGGAGGGAGCGGTGAAGTCAACCAGGAGCATGAGGTGAGACAGATTGAGACGGCATCCAGGGTACATGTGGCCCAGGAGAAATCAATCCACTGCAATCACCTCTTTGTTCCTCAACCAGGACGAGAGAGACGCATAAGAACTGTGATCACACGGGGAGTCGCTGGCATCGGGAAAACCGTATCCGTCAAGAAATTCACTCTCGACTGGGCTGAGGAGAAAGAAAACACCAACCTGGACTTTGTGTTTCCGCTCTCTTTCCGAGAGCTGAATATGATGAAAGAGAAAACTCTCAGTCTGGTGGATCTTCTCAGTGAAATCTTTCCTCAAACGAAAGGCACAGGAATCTTTGTTAATGGTAAAAACGAAATGCTCTTCATTCTGGATGGTCTGGACGAGAGCCGCCTGTCTCTGGACTTCAACGAAAATGAATTAATGTCAGATGTGACACAGGAAACCAAGGTTGGCGTGCTCCTGACCAACCTCATCAGGGGAAAGCTGCTTCCTTGGGCTCTTGTTTGGATAACATCTCGCCCGGTAGCTTCCAGTCAGATCCCTCTGGAGCACATTGATCTTGTGACAGAGGTGCGAGGGTTCAACAACCCCCAGAAAGACGAGTACTTCAGGAAGAAGATCAGTGACAAGAGCTTAGCAGACAGGGTAATCAAACATGTGAAATCCTGCAGGAGTCTTCACATCATGTGCCACATTCCAGTCTTCTGTTGGATGGCGGCGAGTGTTCTCGAGAAGAAGTTGGCGACGACTGACGGTGAAGACACGCCAAAGAATCTCACTCAGATGTACATCCACTTCTTGGCCTTGTTTGCGGAAGACATGGAGAAGAGGCTTCAGGGAAGAAGAGGGTCAAACATTGACTGCTTGAGATATAACCTCATGTCACTGGGTGAACTGGCCTTCAAAGAGCTCGAGAAGGGCCACTTGATCTTCTACGAGAGCGACCTCAACCAGAACGGTATAGAAGTCACGGAGGCGTCCATGTTCTCAGGAGTCTACACGGAGATCTTCAGTGAGGAGCTGACACTCGGCAAGGAGAAGATGTTCTGCTTCGTGCATCTGAGCATCCAGGAATTCTTCGCTGCGTTGTACGTCTACCTCAGATTTCACAACGACAACTTCAACGTCTTGATCAAGAAGTCATCCTCTTCGAGACGTTTCCCATTCAGGGCTGCATCAGAGCTCATCCTCTACAAGGAAGCCGTGGAGAAGGCTTCGCGGTGCAAAAATGGACATTTTGACATCTTCCTGCGCTTCCTTCTGGGCCTGTCTCTGGAGTCCAATCAGACTCTGTTGAAACGTCTAATGACCAGCAACAGAACGAACCAAAAGACAAGAACTGAGATCGTTAAACACATAAAGGACAAGATCAGGGCAAATCCATCTCCAGACAGGTGCCTCAATCTCTTCCACTGTCTGAATGAGCTGAACGACCGCTCTCTTGTGGACGAGATTCAGAACTACCTGCGACCAGATCATCTTAACAGAGCCAAACTTTCAGCTGCCCAGTGGGCCACTCTGGTCTTTGTTCTGCTGACATCAGAGGAGGAGCTGAGTGTGTTTGAGCTCAGCAGCTACACCCGCTCAGAGGAAGGACTCCTGAGGCTGCTGCCTGTCATGAAAACCGCCCAAGCGGCAAAGTAAGTGCATTCTAATATCGAATAGCAGGCTTTAAAGTTGATTTTTTGGTAGTGATATTAAAGATAGTCAGCTTCCCATGCTCAGATTCCTCCTGGTATGGAGAAATCTAGGAAATTCAAAGATGAACTACATCCTAAAACCACTTTTTTAAGCTGAAAAACAGTTCAGTAGTGTTGACTGGGGAAGTCATGGCATCTCCAGAGTGTTTTACGACGACAAACCTGTTTATATATGTTTCTTTTATATAAGTTAATGACTAGCTATTGAACATCCTGGAGTGTTTAGCGGTTAAAGAGCCAGATATGAGTTGGTTGAGACCAAAATTGGAGCTAAAACAAAGTTATTATTGGACTTTTATTCTCCAAGAGGCCAGAAACACGACACCAAATGAATGATAATGTTATCCTGGAAGGGTTAACAAGCGACTGTGTCACTGTTGCCCCCAAGTGGTTAAAAAGCTGTTACAGCAAGTGTCGACTCAACTCAAATATCGATGCTTTGTCTTGCTCTAAATCCTGAAATATGCCAATCAGTGAGTGTAAAATAACACAACATGCAGTCGAACAGATTATTAATAGAGAAAGATATGTCTAAACATCAGAGGACATTTCTTCATTACATTATTGACCTGTCTTATCCTGTCTGTCCTCCTGCAGTGTCAATGCCTGTAACCTCACTGTGACCTGCTGTGCAAACCTGGCGGATGGTATCGGCTTATCCCAGCTGAGAGAGCTGGACCTGGGCAACAACAACCTGACAGATGAAGGAATAAAGCGGCTCTCTGGTGGACTGAAGAGCAGCAAACTGGAGACACTCAGGTTAATATTCGACATGTTTCTGTCAGATAGAGGTTTTTATTTACAGATGCCAAGCAAGTGGTTTATTTCTTTATTTTTCTGTGTGTTAAGACTGAGGAGCTGCAGCCTAACAGAGCCCAGCTCAGGCGTCCTGGCCTCAGTTATCAGCTCAGCCTCCTGCCACCTGAAAGTGTTGGACCTCTCTGACAATGACTTGCTGGACGTGGGAGTCGGAAAGCTCTGTGGCGGCCTGGGGAGTCCTCACTGTAAACTGGAAATACTCCTGTGAGTGCCTTAGAGTGAATTTCCATGCCTGATTGAATTATTTAACAGCCGAGTACAGTACAGTGCCAAACGTGCATGGAGATCAGTTGGATGACTTGTCCGTGGTGTCTGTTGTGAAGGTTGTCCCTGTGCAGACTGACAGAGGAAAGCTGCATTTTCCTGGCGGCTGCTTTGAACTCATCTGGTCTGAGAGAGGTCGACCTGAGCTACAACCACCCGGGAAACTCCGGCCTGCAGCTGCTGTCAGCTCTGCAAGACGACCCACAATGCAGCCTGAAGGAATTCAGGTAGTGGTGCCGTAAATAAGAACTAAACCAAAATTAGACAACAACAGATATATAAGTAAGAAGACGCTGCGGTAGAAAATTGGGATATTTGAGTGTCACCAAACTCTGTAAAGTTCATTTTTCAACTGTTAAATGTCGATCTCAGAGCTTTAATTTAAAGGTCATATATTTTTAAAGGTATTATATCATAGAAAGTGATTTTTAAACACTGTGAAAGTATCAAAATGTCTAAATGATTCAAAAAATAACAGCGCTGTCCAAGATGACATGCTAACCAGCTAGCCCTGTCCTGTCCTGCAATACCACTTTGTACCTCAAATGGCGATAGTGGGTTACTTTAGTCTGTCCTCAGTCCAACAGAGCCAAAGTGGTTTTCTGGCAGGTTTTTAGCTCCTGGCAGGCGGGAGCTGACCCCACTGTTACCCCTGCTAACTAGCTAACAGCAGCCACAGTTAGCGCTTACTTAGGTGATACGCTGCCCCCTATTGTTTGGAGTATGAACTCAACAGGTTGCTGATTTTTACATATTGCACCTTTAATGATACAAACTGTGGACTTCTGTGGTGTTGTAGAGTGGAAGAGTGCGGTGAGTCCAGGATTCAACCAGGTCCCAAGAAATGTGAGTAACCAGTAACTTCGGTCTTCTTTGTTCTTCTTCTAACGTCACGAGACGACAGTGTGTAAGATACTGACTGACACTCTCGATCTGTTTCATCAGACGCCAAAAAACTCACCCTGGATCCGAACACAGCACACAGAGACCTTTCTCTGTCCGAGGGGAACAGGAAGGCGACGCGCTGGACCAAGCAGCCGTACCCTGACCACCCAGAGAGGTTTGATTTCTGGAGACAGGTGTTGTGCACGGAGGGACTGACCGGGCGCTGCTACTGGGAGACAGAATGGAGTGGGAGAGCTTTCATAGGAGTCGCCTACAGAAGGATGTCCAGGAAGGGAGAGGGTCACGACAGCTGGTTGGGCAAAAACGACTCTTCCTGGGGACTGAACTGCAACAGCACTGGCTACAAGACCTGGCACCATGGCATGGAGACGGCTGTAGCCATCCGGCTCATCTCCAACAGAGTGGGAGTCTTTCTGGACTGGCCAGCAGGGAAACTGTCCTTCTTCCAGGTCTCCGATGGTAAACTGACGCTCCTCCAGTCCTTCCACACCACCTTCACCGAGCCCGTCTACCCAGGGTTCAGGCTGGGCTGGGCGGACTCCACAGTGTACTTGTGTTAGGCGAAACCTGGACACAGCTTCGTATTCTCCCTGTCCAACACAACACATGTAACATATTGTGGTGTTTCCTTTTTCTTCTGCTCCTGAGCCAGAAAACAAAATAACTTGTGTATTTGCCGAGACTCTCTTAGACTTCCGCCCCCATACTGGAACCCAAACCTCACATCAGCAGTGTGGCTTCAGGGATGCAAATGTATTTTGGTCAGTCAGACGTTCGGTCCAGGCGGAAATATCTCAACAAATATTTGATGAATTGCAGTGAAATGTTGTTCATACATTCATGGTTCTCAGAAGATGAATCCTAATGAATTCAATAATCAACTGACTTTTCCTGTTTGCACAACAATGAGATCGACATTTGCGATTTTGAGTATAAATAAAAAAAAATCTCGACAAAAGTTGAACTTTCGAAAATCTAATTTTTGTCCATTACTTGGTGTTGGTTTATGAAATCACGTCTGCAAAACTAATTTCAGTTCCATTGGTGAGCTTCTTTTTTAAACAAAGTGTCCAACATAGTTTTATCGTGAATACATTTTTTTATATTCTATTTTTGTAGTGTTTGTGTTTTTCTTTTGTATTTCTATATCTGTATATGAAAACCTACTTGGGAATAAATCTTTTTCTAATCAATCACAACCTTTGTGTTTAATTTAAGCTACTTGTTTGCATGCTAACACATCAAACTAAGATGGTAACCATCAGCATGTTAGCATTGTTATTCTGAGCATAATGGTGTGCAGACATTTGCATTGGCTGCTTTCATGGCTGGAATCTGGTACATCTGCTTTTTAAAGAATATGACCACAAGTACGGAGTCATTTAAGTGCAGTAAAAATACATCTGTAAAAGAATAAGAAGGAATAAATTAAAGAATAAATGTATCCAGGCTCTAACTTCTCCTAGCACTAAGGTATCTCTCCGGCAGAATCACTTTAGGAAATCATGTGATGTAAATATGAATTATTTTATTTATTCCTCATATATCTCAACAATTTTTTTCATTATCGTACATATTCATTTTTCTTTATGGCGCTCATGTATTGGGCATTTTACAGCAAAATAAAAGAGTTAAGAAACTTGCTCTCTGCTGGAAGTACAAGAACATAAAAACCTCAAACCTCAGATTATGAAACCAAATATGTCTACATGGCTGCATACTAAGAGGAAGCGAAAAAAGTCTTAGGTAAGAAAAAAAAAAAGGGGGAAACTGTGTATATGGTGGTAAAGACCTCACGTGTATGAAAATATGTGGTTGAGTGTATTACTCATCTCATCTCAATTTATTATTTCTACAGGATATGTTCATGCTAAAACTTTAACATTATTACAACATACAAACTTAACAGGTTTAAACGAGAAACATTTGATGTAAACATATTCTTTATATCATGTGAAATGTTTCACGAACATAAAAGGTTTCACACGATGAGATAAATAGTATAAACTAAGGCTTCTTTTTATAGCATAAGTTTGTAATGTTGTACTAATATGGAAATATCTTGTTAGAACATGAAAAACATTTTATTATAATAACTTGAATGGCTCTCAGTAGAGTGCAAACCTCTGCCAATGCCCTGATTCAGTCCAATATCAAATAAAACATATTTAAATTCACTAAATCAGGACTTTTTTGTGGATCTGCATCAAATTGTACTCACTCATAGACACCAGCCACCTTAATATACCTGTTGTTTTTTGTCAAGATCCAAGCATTATTCTCTGAGAAATTGACGAAACTGTCATAGAGGGTAAAGAAACAACAAACACAATTCCTTTATCCAGATCTGAACCAAAAGTTAAAGGGCACTATTCTGGGCTGAGAACCCTCCACCATCCAAGTTTCGTGGAAATCTGTTGACTAGTCTTAGTGTAATCGTGGTCACAAACCAACAAACAGACAAAAACTCCCTGGTGAAGGTAATAAAGTTTTCACAATATAACCAGATACTGAGCAGCTTCTGAAGCAACATAAATAAAATATATTTTGATTCCATTTGAAGTGCATTTTACAAGTAAAATCACAGGAAAAAAAAAAAAAATCCAGAGAAGCACAATGTGGAATTTCACTTTCAACAATCATTTTATTAGCAGTCCCAAGAGGCAATGAAAAAAACAAATCAAAGAAAAAAAGAGAACAGAAATTAAGATTACAGTCAAGACGGTGGGCCAATCAAAGTCAGTGAACGTAAAGACGGAACAGAGGGCTGCACACACACCAAACAAACACAAAGTCACGTTGTTAAAAAAGGAACAGAAAGTGATAAATGAAGAAGACTGAATTTAATCTCATGGGTAGTGTGTGAGCACGTGTGTGTGTGTGTGTGTGTTGGCTGATCCCTCTGTTCCTCTGGAGAAATTCACCAGGACCGACCCCACATTCACTCTCACACACACACACACACACACACACACACCTACCCACACAGACTCATACCTCTCTCTCTCTCTCTCACACACACACACACAAACATATCAAAAAGCCAGTCGAGGCGTCTTCCTCTCTTCAGCAAAAGCCGTGATTTTATATTTTCGGCTATTCGTGACAGAGAAACCAACCATCAACAAACTGCAGCTGTTCAGGCAGATCTTTAAAACTGTTATTTTCTATTAATTCTGTACAGATTATATATTTTTTTTTATTTACACACTGAACACCCTCAGTGCGGAGACAACTCAAAAGTCTGCAAACATTAACTGATGTCCATTTATCCGCACACGTCTGTCTGCTGGAAAATTGCTTCTGGATTAATATAAAGTCTGCAGCACTTGCACGTCACGAGCCGACAGAATCACGAGGCATCGCTGTGATGCTGAGATCAACAGTGCACACCTGTACTTGATTTCTTTTGTTCTGTAGTTAATCCTGTCCGGGCCTTTTCTCTCTTCGCTGCATAGACTCTGAGCTAATGAAAGCGTCCTCTCGAAAACGGAAGCATCTGGTTTATCAGCGACCAAACGTCTGAGCCGCGTGTCTGCATCAATAAGGAAAAACTCAACTGAAGGGGATTTAAACAAATGTGGGTCATTCCAATTGACGCATGGAGGTTTATTTTCAGTTTGCTTGTCAGTTGGACACTAAACCCGACGGACGAGGATTAAAGCCACTGAACATTTTTGGGAGAGGTTCTGAATTGTTAGACTTAAGTTTCTCAGAGCGCCGACTTCCTTCTTTTTCTCAGAATCCTGAGTTACTTCTTTGATGCTGCAGATTGAAAAAAAAAAGAAGAAAAACATCTTCAGACTCCAGTTTGAGCTTTGAATCCAGGCTTAAATTCAGGTGCTCACACCCGGAGACACACCGGGAAATAAGAACTGGGCAGTGGGCGATTAATCCTCTCAGATCACACACACACACACACGAACACACACACACACACACACATATCATGGATGATTGGAACAGCCTGGGGAAGCGGGTACTAAGGCCATGATTAAAGGAGAAAAGAGACGAAAAAGAACAGCATTTATTTAATTCCATTTATGTCTCGGTATGTAGATGCCCTTCACTCTATTGGGATTCAATCATATAAAAAGTGTTTGCTATCCGAGCGTCGTTTATTCACTCAAAACAGCCTTTCAGTGCTCTTAATACAGACAGTTCACCGACTACAGTCAACATCAGCCGTCTCCGACACTCACGCCGTCTGTTGCATACATAATTGTTCACTTGTGTATATACATTACCCTCCCTCGTCAGTTATTTTTGCTCCTGCTGTGTTGGAGCAGAAGATTTGAGGCAGAGTAAAGCTCTATTAACATCAGACTCTCTATCACACGCACACTCTCTCACACACACACACACACACACACACACACATACACGACGAGATCTGCCAGCTGTCTCTGACGCTCAGCTGACAGACAGCGAGCAGAGCTTTAGTTTATTAGGATAAAAAAAAAAAAAGGAAGATAAAGCGCTTTC
>OMLP01023843.1:0-17075 GCA_900302685.1 Spondyliosoma cantharus | reverse complement strand
AATTTATCTGTTATCTCTTTTTAATTTAACACATCTGACTGTTTTTCTCAAATTTCTGCGGAGACAAAAGAAAAGAAAAGATAAGCAGAAGAGAAACTGCTTTCTGCTCTCCACTATGGGTTTGTTTCCTTCCTTCTTTTTCACCAGCCTCCACTGATATTTAAATTAAAATCTAGACTGAATTTATTTCACCACATGAATGAAACAGACACTTACATGACGTTCCGTTTCACAGCTAGAAATACTAAACCCATATTTTAAGGAGCACATTTGATGACAGCGGTTCTTCTCTCAATCAAGCTCAACCATCAAAAATGTTTTGTATGCATGCTGGAAGGCTTCATTATGCCCACACTTCTTGAGGTCACCATCGCATAGATTCACACCCACACACCCACATTTCGAGACAGATTGAGTGGTTGCATTTCTACCAGCACCGTGTTTTCATACAAATATGAAAACAAAGGTTTTTGCCGCTCCCGGTGAATTGTTGGTGGAGTCATGAGTCAGAAATTAGATATGGCTTGTGTTTTTATTACGATCCATTGAGGTTTCAAGTAAGATAAACGTATTGGCTTATTTTATGAGAAAACATGATTGTAGTCAGCAAGGCGTCTTTTACTTTCAGGAAGAAGTCAATTTGATCTGTGGAATTTCCACACTACGCAGCATGCAGTCACATCCTGTTTTTAGTTGTTTCCAATTTCCAGAAGTATGGGATATTCCAGGATATGCAGGATAGGAATTTTTTAAAATGCCCCCTGCACTGATTAAATGGTTACAGGGATGCTAATGATGAGTCACGTTATGTTGATAGCTTTGTGGGCGGCACATCTTCAACGATACATAGAAAATCTGGAGGCTGAGACACTGATTTCTTAGGAGTGCGGGGTGAACCAACAGTGATCACATCCTCCCTGAGCTCTTGTGACCCGCAGAAACGATGAATAGAAAGCAGAACAATGTGTTTGTAGTTAAATTAGGGAATGTGAGAATGCTGAGAATAAACAGCTGTACACAGCAAGACGTCCTTAATCCCGTGAGGGCCAAAGGTTGTTTCAGCAGTCCATCAGATGGGAGCAGAAGGGCATGATAGAAGACGATACGCAGCAAGGGAGGCCCTGAAAGACAAACAGGGGGCTTCATTTAAGAAAACAAGCATTGAGATTCCAGTCATGTTGCTACAACACTCCCTACTCACGAAAAAAACATAAAACATGCATTACTCTGTCCTCCAGACTCACTCCAGGAGAGTTTTTGCACACAGTCATATCACACTCACAGGGTTGCCATGTGAATTTCAATAAAAATGTTATTGGATTCAAGCCAGTGGTAAAATGTAATCTCCTCACAATGCCGTCTGTGTTTCCCAGCAGCTAAGCCAGAGGAACTGAAAACGAAACAATGACTTGCTGGAACAGAACTAACGTGTTCAAAAGTGTGTTTGACTTATCAAGCATGCAGCAGGATCACGATCAGCTTCAAACATGCGCGTGTAGCAGCCTCCTTTAAAGAATCTCTGGCTCATTCGTGTTAACTTTGCCCAGATGTTTACACTAGTGAGTCACATAGTAATTAATGGTGTGAAGAATGGCAGCTCTTGAATGGGAGGGGTTTTTCCCACGATAAAGGGTTTGATATACACTAATGATGATCTGTTTCCAGCAGCGTACGGAGGAGAGAGAGAAAGAGGAAAGAGACGGGACGATGGATTCGCCTTCCATTTCAGTTTCTGCATGCTCAAGAAAATAAGACTCATTCATGTTGTTTGAAAGACTATCATTGTTTGAGAACAAGATCAAGTCTCCAAATGCCAGATGAGTTTCTAACGCCATAAGTGTGCTCGTCATTTACAGTAAAATGAGCCTCCCATCAGACAAAACCTCTGTTCTATGAAGAATGCCCAAACAAAAAAGGAAGAAAACTGAAAGTGATGGAATGAAAGATTAGTAAGAAAAAGGGAGTGAACTATGTCATTGACTTCATTAAGATTTAAAAAGTAAACTTCAAATAGCGTCAACAAGGCTCCAGGTAACAATGTAACCTCTTTAAAACTTTTCCTGCGACAAAGAGGAAATGGCTGTAAAAAATATCCCTGTGAAAAAGGGACAAGGAAAAACACTTGTCTGCGTCTATCACGAGACGAATGACTTGTCGGAACGCTGATAGGATGTCCTTGTACTTTAGAGAAAAGCCGACATCAGCTTTGGTGACCAGATGTTTTTTTCTCACCCTCTCTTTAAATCTATACAACTGTGCCGGTATTTAACATTCAGCGGGTAGATTTGTGAAAACAGAGAAGAACACCAGAAACATTCACAGTGCGACAATATGAGTGTTGTCCTTTTACTCACTGAAGCAAAGCTTACTGTAATGTGATCGTGGAAAATGCACGAGTCTAACAGAGGTCCCTCTGTGTCTGCAGATTCCTTGTGTCTCTGCTGGCATTTTGAAACACTTTTCTTTATCTGGTGGAAGAGAGATGATGCCAGTGTCAGTGTCAGTGTCAGCGTCAGCGTCAGCGTCAGCATGGTTGGACCGACTTCCTAAAATGTTTTTTACACATAGGAAATCATAGATATTTCTCTTCCCCCCCACATAGTGTAATTTTATCTTGTTCCCGGAAAAAACGGCATGACAAATCAAACAGCACAGATTTAGCTGGTAGTCCATGGAGGGTTTTAGTCATCCACTAGAGATAAATCACCTCACAGTTGTGTCTAAACTCAAAGGAATTTCAGAGTAATACTAGAACTTTAATTCGCATCCAAAAAGCTGTTACGCAACGGAAGTCATTTATCTTCTGATTCCAGTGAAGTTTGAATTCAGTTTTCCCCTCACATTCGTTTTTTTTCAGACCTCACATTGCACAAACTCTCCCACTGAGAGTTCAGAGTCTACATTCCACAACACTGAGTGAGATGAATTCCCCTGTCGAGGACCGCGCTCTAGCCTTGATCGTGAAACTGAGCAGAGGTCATTTCTGGAATGCATTTGTGCTTTTGGAAAAGGATTCTGCAAACAAGTACAGTATGTCTGACTTCATGCAAACTCTCCTGGCAACAATCAGACAAGTTGAAACAATCCAGATGTAAACCCACTTCATCACTAAATATCTGCCTTCAAAACCTTGACGTAAGAATATTGTAACTGTATATTACTGTCTTTTACAGCACACACCAAACCTTAATTCTACAAAATGTACCTCATGCTAGAAGCAATATGCAAAAATAATTCAAGTGATTGAACAATTTGGCCTCAGTATAGACAAGAGTATACTAATGATACAGCCCAGGTCCTGTTTTACCACATGAGAACGATGTGAAAATGATCCTTGTGCACACAGATCCACAGAAACTGTATTATGCATGCAAGGCCACGTCGGTGTAATTCCGCAATTATACACCACGAAAAAACAACGCCTGTCTGCGCACATTTTTGTCAGAGTGGTGAGCCATCACCTCACTGCAGTGGGGAAGCAAATCTGCTTGGCTGGAGGACAGTTGATAAACTCAGTACAGTCAGCAGCACGAAGCTCGATAGTCTGCCATTGTTGTTGTTGTTGAAGCTGGGCCGCGTCGTCACAGTTTTGATAGGAATTGCACATTGCCCGTTTACACATTGACGTTAAAGGTGCTGTTTGTCAGAAAAGCAGATTTTTGAGTCCAACTCGTCAAATAATGACCATCATTATTTGAAGAATAGTGACTCAAAAATCAATTTTTCTTACAAATAGCACCTTCAAGGGTGGCATTTTCAAAATGCAGCATAAGTTTACAGTTTAATCTGAAATACTGTTATCTAGTGCTCTGTGAGGTTGTACTTAGACACTTAGTATTTCAAGCTAGATGCTGTTTAAGGTCCCATTTGGGAGAACATGAGATTTTCCCATCCCTCTTTGATTATAAAACAGGTCTTTTGTGGAAATATCAAAACGCTCAGTTCATGGAGAAATGCACACAGGCGGTATTCTGTCAGAACGTGCATAAGTTTCCAAGTTAACCATGGCTACAAAATACCGGCGGAGCTGATGAGGAAACACGGTGGCTGGAGCCTTCCCATTGCCTTTGGGACCTGACTAATCAGAGAGGACTGAGCTTTTCAGGAAGGGAGCGTCCAGACAGAGGGTATGTCAAGGTGCTGCAGCAATTGACAGTATCAGAAAAAAAATTATCGTAAACAATTTTCAACTCAAATAGAATTATAAAACTGAAATGAGCATGATATGGTACCTTTAGCCGTGTTCAACATCGACACATTTAGTGCCGATCCAATCAGAAGATGTTGAGATATTTCAGTTTAAATGACAACTTTGAACTAAAGTTGGTGTACAGGAAACATCACGGCATCTCCAAAGTTATTCGGATTTACTCTCTGGGCATCTCGAATGTCTACAGCGTTTGGCTGACTGACTCACAGACCAACGCTGCTATCCTTCAAGAAATGCCACCAATATGGCTAAAAGCCAGGGCTTTTATTATCAACACAAATTGTTTTAATATGATGACCTTCTCTTGTGGCTCTGTAGACACACAAAGTTCTTTGTGCCAAAACAATCTTCAGTCATAAAACTTGAAAAAGAGCGACATAATTTTCAATAATTACACTGAGATTGGAAAGGGTAATTGTGTTATATGCAGGAACCAGATAACAAGCAGGAAATAACCAATTCACTGCAGACAAGTCCACAAAAGACAGGAAGAGTGTTTAAAGTGTGTTTCAGCGTGAGCCATGCAAGATGGCAGCACACAGACTGGATGTCTCTCTTCCTGATCTTATTTCTTATCAGATGGCCTCCTGTCAGCTTACTGGCCACCACGTGCAGTGGATCCTCCTGACGCCTCTGTCTGTTGTCCTGATTGTATTATAATCAGTTTACTTTCCACACTTTCACCCTCACCTTAACCTTTGCTTACTTAAAAAAACACATCCTGTGGTTTCTATTATGCATTGAGTACATTTGGATCTCTGCCTGCTGTTGCTGTCCTAAGACTCCTTCTTTCAGTTTTCTGTTTCAGTTCACCCCACCCTTTCCTTCCACTGTTAAGACTTTCTTTGTGCTCCTTTCTCCCATCTCCTTTTAAATGCAACAGCTCTCTTCAGTTGGAAATGAAGGAGAGCAGAGAGTCTCGGTTTAGACTGAAGACCTCCTTTCACAGTAATTACATTGTTTTGTTCTAGTGTTTTGTGAAGGGAGGCTCACTCCTGTCCAGCTGAGTCATAGGAGAAGGCCTCTCCAAGAACAATCTGCCCCTTCAAGGCTCCCCCTTTGCTCAACTGTGTACCGACAACAATCAGATTCATCCAGAAACTCCCAGTTGGTGGGGGAGGATAACTCAGAGGATCCGCCACTGTGACCCTGACAGGAACTGTAGAAGTCTGGAACAGACTCCTTATCTAAAACACATTTTAGATAAGGAGTTTCCTGAAAAATCACCTGACTCACTTTTAAAAGAAAATCCCTTTCTTTCCCCCTCTTTTGCTCATTTACAAGAATTCTAGAGAAGCTTAGGAAAGCAACCCTGAATCATTCCTGCTCGGGAATACCTCAGCCTGACAGGAAAGATGCTTACAGTGGGTTTCAGATCATCTTATTGAGGGAGGGTCAAACTATTCTATCTGGGCCTGATGGTCCCAAGAGAGGATCATCACTTTACAACATAAAGTTTGACATCATAGCCATATGGTAATGCTTAGGAGCTGCGTGATGATGGACAGGCAGAGAGGTCAGACAGACAGTCAGGTTCTTCTAACTAGACGTTTCTTCTTAATTTCTTCAGAAAGAACAAAGATTAATTGGTGAGTGATCGTTTGAATTCGCCCCAGTTTGATTAGCTTCATCAGCAGAGGGAGAGAAAACTGGATGTGCGGTTTGAATAGATTGTGAGCGATGATGTCATGTGTTTTGGGAGTAATAAACTGTAAATACTTTTCCAGTTGAACGGCAGAGACCCTCCTACATCATCTGGCAGAGATTGCTCTGACGACAAGTCCTCCAAACCTACCGAAGACATCTGTTCATGAGGTTAAAACTCTCCGCAGGGACACAGAAACATATGTGAGTGTTTCATCTAATGGCTCTTTGTTCTGCCCAGGGGCTTCTTTTATTGCTTAGCCTGCAGAATCCACGGCATGAAAGTCCCTGATCTCTGGCTCCCTCACGTGTTGAAGGCAACGAAGTGATGCTGAAGTAAATCAGACTGGACAATAAATGTCTTCACCTCCAGAGAAACATTTCAGATTCTTTAATCTGCCTGATCTAATGTCAGCACAGCCATTTTTTTTTAGTCCAAGTGATAATATTTGATTTTGTTTTTTTCCAGTATTTTTTCGAACACTCAACAGCGAAGCTCTCCTCGATTACTGGAAGTCACCACTAGATGACAGCATAGTGTCAAATCATACATCCAGACTGCATCACACTCTCTTTAACCTCCATACAAATGTGATCCACTCTCCCTGAGCAGAGCTTTGTGGGGCAGGCAGGGCTTTTGGCAAAGGTGGAGGAGGGGGCTGCTGCTGCAAACAGTTGGATAACATATGGATTTGGGAAACCTCAGCGGTGGCAACCACATCGACCACATACGCTCGCTGTGATGCCATAACAAAGCCTCTAGGAAAACCTAATTAGCAAGGTCAAAGCCGACTGAGTCGAAAAGTGGGATTCCTGTTAGTCAGATTTAATTTGAATTAATCATTACTTGTGACGGGTGGGAGAGAACCTCACATGAGCTCAGATCAGAGGCGTCCATGCACTGTTTATCTTAGCCATAAGAGCAGCGGTGGACGAAGTATTCACATGTTTTACTAAAGTAAAAGTAGCAATACTACTGTGTAAAAATACTCTGTTACAAGTAAAAGTCATTCAGAATGAAGTAAAAGTCATTCAGAATGAAGTAAAAGTAGTTAAATAAAAGAATTAGCATCAAAAAGTACCAAGAATTAAAGAACTAATTATGCAGAATAACCCATTTCAGAATCATACTGTATATGACTGGATAATAGCAGTATTACCTTTATTATCCCACAAACACATTTCTTAACAAATGGGGAAATTTCTTATATTGATTGATGTGGTAATGTTTTCATCACTTTAATATTGCCTTAATTACTTAACATACTACTGGGTGGCTTAACTTTTAATAATAAGAGTTGATTTATATGTTCAAAATGTGTAATAGAATAAAAAATGCAATATTTACCCCCAAAATTAAGTGGAGTTGACCTATAAAGTAGCATCAAGTGGAAGTGCTTCATACCTAAAAGTTGTTCTTTTGTGCAGTACTTCAGTAAATGTACTTCATTAAAATCCGACACTACTGCGGGTGGTTAACCTTAAACACACTTAAACACACTTTCAGGCAGGAAATGTGATTCAAAAACAGATTTCACGAGCGCCACATCCTTCTACACGATTCATCTTGTTTCACTTCAGAGGAACAGGTATGTTTTTTGTTCCCTTCAGTTCATCACGCACGGTGGCTCTCACAGTGTTAAGTGTCGACTGAACATTATAAAAGACAATTATAAAAGATAGAGAATTAAGCTGAATTGTACGACGGAGTATTAGGGCCATACTAACAGGAAAAAAATTAAAAACATTACGAGAATAAAGTCGTAATATTACAAGAATAAAGTCAGAATATTACCAGAATAAAGTCGTAATGATACTAGAATTATGTAATAATAATACGAGAAAAAAAGGTGTTTTAATGAGAAAAAAGCTTCGACAGAGTTATCAAGATCTGACGTGACCAGCTCAACCAAACAGCAGCCTCAGCCTGAGCCCAGCAGTCGCTGTCAGCAGTCGTACCGTACAGTCAACAGGTAAGCTAACGTATTGATCATTTCGTCATTAAACATTTTATAAATACAGTTTTGCTGGCTGAGCCAACAGTAATATCGTAATCTCGTAATATTATGACATTATTCTCGCAATATTATGACTTTATTCTCGTAATGTTACAACTTTATTCTCGTAGACCTAATATTGTGACTTTATTCTCGTAATTTCCAAAAAAATACTGGCTACAAGGCGACTGGCCAAGCTCCCATACCGTATTTGACTGAGTGGGAGTGAGAACGTGTTAAAAGGGAAATATATCCTGATGAGAACTCAGAGGCATTTCACAGATCTTAGCATGCAGAGTGACTTTATTAGTAACGTGGGCACTAAAGGCTTATTTTCAGTTGCCAGTTTAATAGGTACAGCACCTGGTTTTGTAATCTATGAGTCGTACTCTCATTCAGGGGCTGATTATGGTCAATCTGGAGCTGGTGCTAGGTGCTTATTTCATCCATCCTGTTTATCACTTGAGGTATTTCCATTGGCAGTTTTCAAAGTCAAACCGCCCTCCACCAAGAGGGACGCGGGGACACCTCGCGACCGTGGCCTTCATCGGCTCAACTTCCTTCTCCCCCTCAAACAAGCGTGTGTTTTGCGAGACTCAACTCATGTGTGCACAGGAGACCAAAGAGAGAGAGAGAGTTTTAGAAAAAAGTCTCTGTGTGTTCAGCTCTCAGTACTTTTGCAGCGTCTAACTGAATCTCTGCGGTTTGAAGTGTAGTTTCTCTCCTGCGTCCCTGTTTGTACTTTCAGATATCTGCTTTATTTTACCGTTTCATCATCTTCGCTTTCGGCTCCGCAGGAGTTGTTTCAAGTTTCTGCTGAAACGCGAGCCTTTAAATAAGGAATTTACTGGAAATTAAATGGTCTTATTGTCGGATTTGCAGTGCTTTGTTAGCAGCTATTTTTTAAGCTAATAATGCAAGTGGGAGTATTTACGGATGCACGTTTGATCGCTAATTATAGTTATGGATGAGTCCGATACTGTAAAACCTCTTCAACTCAAGACAAGCTCGTCAATCGTTAAGGAGACGCGTTCGACCGGGTTTTCCTGTTGTAATGGACGTGCAAATCCCCGCCGCAATGGTGCCGATGCACAGGCTTCATGCCAGGCCAGCTCTGAGCCCCAGAAACACCTGTCTGCGTAATGCAATGCAACACATCCCTCGCAAATCAATCCTGCAGCTGGAGAACGAGCGTATATAGGGAGTTTAGCACGCTATATAAGCCCTTATACACACATGGTTCGTGTGCACGCGCGGTCTCGCGCTGCCATACGGGCAACAGCCAAATGTTGTTTGCTCATTATCTGTTTTCCAATACATCATCCCCTCTAATGAACCAAATACAAAATGACAACAAGATCAAAGTTGAAACTCGCTGTTCATGTTATGATTTCATGAGCCGGATGTCACCCCGTGATTTAAATTCCGCCGGCATCTACGAGCAGAGATCAAAGGGCCAACCACCTGCTGTGCTCGCAGGCCCGCGCCACGTTCGGAATATTCAAAGTCATTTGAAGACAATAAGATTAAACCATCTGCGCAGGAGGGCCGAGGAGACGGTCCGATTTTTAACTCTTGGTGGGCCCGTTTCAGGTCCCGTGGAGGTGTTCGGGACTCGCGGCGAAACCGCGTGGCGATCAGCTTATTATTAAAACCGGCTCGGGACATTTCCCCCTCAATTTAATAACCACTGTCTGTACAGTAGCAATTCCCTGTCTCCTCTGGCTATGCCACAGATCATATCAGCAATAAGTGGAATGAAGTTGGAGAGCGGTTTTTTGCATATCGCCGCTCAGAGCCACGGCCTGACATTGGTAGGACATCACAAACTCATATTCATGACTCGACCGAGATTTTCTTTCCTCGCGTCCTTCACCGCTCCTAGCTGAACGATTGCAACACGCCCAACAAATGTGATGCAAATTCGCTGTGTCGCTATGACCCCCTCTGCACACACACACACACACACACGCACACACACACACGCATGCACGCACTCACAGATCCACACACCGCCGACTCCTGCGGGCCATGGCAGTTCCAACTCTGGATGAAAGCAGCGTACTGCCCCTGCATTAATGGGTTCAAAAGAGGACTGCGGGCCAAAACTTCTGTGTGTAGTCAATCACTTCCTCCATCTTCCCTTCCCTTTTTGCCAGGGACAGGAGACATCCGCACAGGGCGGATCTTTACCCACCTCAAAGACACAAACTGACACGACTGTTTGTCAACACGGGGTCCTAGATGAAACCGCGGGCACGAGAGTGGACAGGGCTTTCTATAATCCTTAATATCAGATGGCAGGAGACGCAGAACAAAGGGAGCCGCCGCGGTTGCCAGCTCGGTCTGAGCCATGTGGTGGGTGCAGCTACTTTTTGCCAAGGAAGCTCTGCACATCAAGGAGCACCTCCCAAATATGAATCTGCCCCTTGCAATGCTTGGATCCAAATTCTATGGTGGCCTGTTTGGCATGACATAAGACAGACACAGAAACAACAAACAACTGTTTCACAAATACTAATCTGCTTGTTCAACAACCGCACTTTAGGCCCTCTGTTTCAGGCTGCTATTTTGATACTTGCAGAACAACATGTTTTATTTTCTGCTTCCGTGAGTTGAGAGTTGGCATTTCATAGCAGAACTGGAAGAAAAAAAAAAAAAGAAAAAAAAAGCAAAGATGAAGTCAACTTAAAAGTCCCAAACATTCAGCGATTTAATCGTAACAACAGCCTGTCCTTAAATCTCTTATCTGTCTTATCAACAACGATGAACTCGGCGGCGCACAGAGCGGTGGCTGTCCATGGCTTGAAGAGCGAGCGGCAGGAAGACTAATTAGCAGAAGAGAGAATACGGGGAGAAGACGTCGCTGCAGCACACAGGATTGCTTCGGCACAATAGGAAATCAAAGAAGAGCGAGGGGCTTTTCTTCCCTTCTCCTTTTTTGAATTGATGCGGTATTTGCCTATCGTCCTCCACACACTGACGTATAATCTCGGGGGAAGAATGTGACCGAATTAGTACATTTAGCAGATCTGCAGGATTTCCCTTCTGGGTACATAATTTGTTCCTGCACGCTATCTTGACAAGTACAGAGTAGAACAGAAACCCAGGGCCAGATGAAGGAGGACTCCACTCTGAGGCGTTGCTAGAGTGCCTGTGATTCCCTGTAATTAGTATGTTAACTGTCACAGCTACAGTTCAGGCCCTTCGCGAATGACCTCGCTGTCAAGAGGTGGGTGTGTCTAATCCTGTTCGTATAAATATATTTATATATATATGTGTATATAGGCACTGCACTGCCCTCTATTGGTAAGGAGAGTAATGAGGGGAAAAGGGAAACGCACAGTATGGCTGCCAGGCGTTTGTGCGAGCATGCAACTACTATGTAATTACCATGTGAATCACAATAAGGAGACCGAACTTGCATCCAGTAAATTGATGTGTTTAGCACACTTGACTGTGAAAACCAGACTCGGCGGCTGTAAAACCACCTTGATCCTGTCATTACAGCGACAAATCCTTTCCGCCATCCCCAGCCCAGCTTTTTAGTAAACTAATTAAAAGCTTAGGTACACAGGATGTAATGATGGCATGACTATATTAGCATGCTGATGCTAAGACAGCCTCTTGGGTGTTTTGGCGCCGTTTATTTCAACACAACTCTTCTTCATTTCAACACGCGCACATGCAGCAGCAACTTCGCCGCCTGCTGTGCTGCCGGCACAATCAGTGTTGCTGTCCCGGCCAATAAGTCCCGGAGAGAGAACGACTGTACTGTTGGCAAGCATGGCGGCCATTCATGAGTACAACTCTTCTGCTGTCGTGTACTATTGACAAAAAAACATATCTAAAAAGATCTGAACAGTTTGTATCTCGGTGTGAATGTTCTGGTCTTAACATTTGCTTAAGAATGCAGTTGGTGCAATTTTGTCTGTGGCTGACGAAGGGCTTACATTTATTGCAAAGGCAGGCGGCGCGCCTTCTAACTATTACTTGAGCTCAATAAACCTGGCTGCTGATGCTGCTTTGCCCTGGCGGAGCACATAGCACAGATCGAGATCTACAAAAGAAGAAAGCCTGACCTCTGCACACTCCTGCTGCATTAGCCGAGATGTTGGAAACTGTCACAACTCCCTCAGAGTTGTTCTCGGCGAATGCCAAAGTTTGACTTCTGCCCCGACCTCGGCGAGAGGTCCTCTTTGATCGGGAGTGTTAAGCAGTCAGAGCTTGTGTGCTGTCACTGCGCCCCGTGTTTGTGACACTGACAGGTTTGGTGTGTCTGGAGTTTTTTTTTTTCCTGGGCTGAGCCGCGCTGACCAGCAGGGCCAAGCCGTATCAGCCCCGGCGACAGGTCTGCTGTGATCCAGCTTCACGCACAGAAATTAGATTGACGCTTCCTCCTGCATTCTCGAATTCTGTGTGCCAAAAGCTTGTCTGCCCCCTCTGAACTCGGAGGATGAGCTGCAGGGGAGAGAGCTGGAGAAGACGTCTGAATAGCTTCCTGGATTGGCTCCATAACTTGACAAATAGATTTGAGGTTAGTTGCTTTTGTCCGAGGTGCAATCCTCAGCGCTTTTCCAACTAACACAGTTTATCAGTTGAAAATCAACCGTGAGATATGTTCAGCTGAATTCCATCCACAGTAAATACATCTCTGAAGAGAAACAAAGGACATGGCAACGTGTTAGTATGTATAAGTATTAATGATTTGATATCGGAGTTTCGGTAGCGGATGCCACTGTGGCTGGGTATCGAAAGTCAACACTTTCATGCCACATACTATCGAGCATTGAGAAATTTTATCTCATTCACTACCAAATTTCAGTACCTAAGGAGTTAATCTCATCAGCATCAGTGAGCCAATACACATCCAGCATGCTTGTTGGGCCAAGATTTAATAGTGCAGCTGACTGGCTGTCTTGACGCAAGCATGAAAAACACTGAGTTACAGCCAGAGTTTGGCCTCAACTTGTTTATGGGTTATGCGATCTTTTGTAAAAAACGGATTTCCTAAAAATGGTGTCAGAAAAAATACTGTTCGGGAACCAGATTTGAAGTCAAGGTATTGATATGGAAACGATACTCAGCCCTAGGCGCCACGTCAGATTCTGCCTCAATTCCTGAAAACCTTCAGAATCAGATGTTTGATGAGCAAAATGCCGGCCGTGCAACAGAAATCCAAAATCGTGCGGAAACTCCTAATTTGTGGGTTTAAATGGAAGCAACGTAGAAAAAAAAACAGGCCTCCTAAATTAGGGAGCTGGTGGGTAGCCTCTAATGGCACACTGGCAGAAGATTCGAGCATCATTTGCGGAAATGATGATGGCGCCAAAACAGCCAAATGGTAGAAAAACAGAACATAGCGCAGTCAGCAGTGCTGGTCATCATCACGATCCATTTGAACCCCGATAGTCACAGAAAAGCCTTCGTGCTGTAGATTATCCAAACTCTCCAGTGAGCAAAGAAAACTAATCTTGACGAGGACGGGGTCTGAGAGAGAAACGCGTGTTCTCTCTCCAAACAGTCTCGAGCACACGCACCGTCCCGCTGTTTGTGTTTTTCTGTTTGCCAGAAGGATATTGCTGCAGAGTTAGAGAAGGGAGCTGCTACACCCCCGGGCGGATCTGCGGTGAGAACGAGCTTTTTAATGCATGCTATTGCGTCTATTCTCGACAAATCAGAGGGGCGGCTGATATCTGCTACTCTGAAAAGGTAGCGAACGACCTTCAAGAAAAACAAAGGGAGAGGCATTGCGTAAGGTGCAAACTTGATGACTTTGCCTCGGAAAAAAAAAAAATTAGAATAAAAATACTGGCGAGGGGAGGGAGAGGAAATAAATCATCAGAAAAGGTGTTGCATCAAGGGAAGGCCACCTTTTCACACTGTCCTTTTACCATTTAATCCATATTTCATCAGATAGATCTCATCTGTATTGTTGCCCTTCCTTCATCTTTTCGCTGTAAGAGCTTTGAGTCGTTAATGTCCGTAAATCAGTCAGTCGGCAGACTACCGCGGTGTTTGGCGCTCGAGCCGGCTAATTTTCTGCTCATGCACTCGCTTTCATGTGGCGGCTGAATGCGCAGTCAGGCTCTCTTATCGCTCCATCAGCAGGGGAGATGGATGACACGGCGAACGAGCGGGACACGCACAACGCGACAAGCCCGCCGCCAGTCCGGTAAAACAAGCGCCGACCCCGGGAGTGATTTCACCAGACGACAAAGACGGAAATGACCCGTAAATGTGTTTTAATGGATTTTTAAAGAGCGAATCAGCAGCCGCTCCAAAAAAAGAGAAAGGAAAAAAAAAAAGACGTCCCCAAATACATAAATAAATAATTATGGCGATCTGTGTGATCTGTGTAAACTTCTGGAGTGTATTAGGCTCAGATGTGGCCGGGCTTTGCCGTTTTTTTCTGAGCTGAGACACAGAAGCTAATCCTCTCAGAAAAAGAGAAAGGAAGCTAACCCTGATGCAGCCCAAACCCTTTTCCAGTTTGTCATTCCGCACTTCAAAGCATACATGATGAAATCCCCCAAGGTATTATAAGAGCTCTGGCATAGCAGCCATCCTCAACCCTGTCCTAGCCTAATGCCTCATAAACTGGAGTCTGGAAACATGTTCCTTTACTATTTCAAAAGTCTTTGTCGCCTCGGATGTTTAAGAACCTTTTAGAGTTGCAGAGGAAAGACGTGCTTTCCTCACCGGAGGAGGCGTTTGTGAATCATTATGCGGCCGAGGGATTCCTGTCCCCCTCGCTGTAAAATACGGCACGTACAGTATGTGCACGTGCACCTCTTCGAGACTGTTTGGATCGGGACGGAAAAACCCGGCATTGATCTCCTTCAGAGTATTGCTGAGCGAACACTTTCAAAAGAAATACAGCGCGCGGGAAAAAATATGTGTCCTAGACGGAGAGAGGCACATAATTTCAGCCCCCCTTTGGTTCCCAATGCACCGGGTGACGCCATCAAATGTTGTTTTACAGCTTGCTCAGCTGTCAGGTTATTGGGTTTCATAAATACATCCATTACTGGTCTCCAGGCTTTCCGACTAACGCAGCCACAGTGCTGAGAGGAGCAGCTGGGAATCTGCTGGGCTCGTACAGGCAGATGAAAGGAGCGGCGCGTGTTGTCGAGTACTAGATAACTGTATTGTCGGCAGTCTCGACCCCAAGACGACAAAAGGCCTGGAGTTTTTAGTGGAAAAAGTAAATATTAATCTTCTGTTTTTCTACTATGGACAGTGAGCTGACATACAAAATACAAAATGCAAGATGGTTATTTTAGATCTGCAACTCGCTACTCATGTGGAAGTTTTCCGCAAACCAGGGACATGTTCAAGTTTCAACGCTTCGCATATAAGATGTCAAAATGTCTACATGTGTATTCGAGCTGACCTTCATGTCAGGAGGGCGACGGTATGGTGGCGGCGTGACGGCTAGCTGAGATGGCCGGCGAGCAGGAGACCGCCGATTCAACATTTGTACGCGCAAAAAGTTTTTCAGGAGATGTCGGGACGTTTAACCAGTCATGTTATTGGCAACGGAGCCAGCTAAGACATCAAAACACGATCTTTTCCTCACTCTAGAAGGTGAAAAAAGTACAAAAGGTGACAAAAAAACAAACGTATTCATTTGAATTTTTATAACCCAGTAAATTAAAGGCATGTGGAGTTAATGTTTGTCATTTTTCGGTGGTCAAAATAGTCAAAACGGAAACACTTCAGTCAATGACTCGGTCAAATTCTGAGCCGATGTTTGATCTGTTCACGTGAAATAATTAAAGGCATCGGTCCGGTTCACATCGACTT
This sequence comes from Spondyliosoma cantharus, assembly GCA_900302685.1. NCBI lineage: Eukaryota > Metazoa > Chordata > Actinopteri > Spariformes > Sparidae > Spondyliosoma > Spondyliosoma cantharus. The sequence continues at coordinate 1,415 of OMLP01023843.1, read as the reverse complement.
CACGCGGCATCAACGTGTTGTGCCGAACGTGGTGTTTATCGTTCCGTTTCGCAGCTGGCTTTACTGTATGGAGATACGGTTCAGCTGTTACCCTTTCTGCTATGGTATCGCCTATTAATCCCTTAACCCGACTACCTCACACCCTCCTCCCTTTGGGCCACCTGCCAAACCCGCTCTGTTTCATCTTTCAGGATGGCAGCGAGGGCACCGTAAGGGAGCGTGCATCGACTCTTTAAACACAAGGACCGTCAGAATGTGGTTTGTCTATTCACCAAGATAGCACCTGATTCTGTGTGTGTGTGTGTGTGTGTGGCAGAGAGAGCGGGAGAGAGACAGAGATTGAGAAAGAGAGAGAGAGAGCGGGGGAGAAACTGAAAGAGATAAATTGAGAGGACTCAGTCTGCCCCCGCTGTTCTCACTCAGCAGACTTGTGATAAGGTTTATCTCCGGTGCCTAACGAGTTCGCCCAGTAGCCCTCCACAGCTCCCACCGAGTGGACCGGGGCGCACAGAGCGGCACGCAGCCAGCGGTGGGTTGAGCTCCCTTAGGTGACCTGTGCGTGTTGTTCATGCTACGCCGCTTTAGAACTTTATTTTCTGCAGGAAATGGCTTCGGCCCCTTCGGCCACATCTCTTTTAATCTGGGATTTCTTTTTCTTGCCTCCTTTTCTTCATCCTTTCTACTCACTGTAACTCAGACTGCCAAGAGAAGCTGCGAGAGCTGGAGAAAGAGATGCTGCGGAGCTTTGGCACAGAGAGGCGTGTGTGTCCCAGAGGCAGTGGCTGAGGCGAAGATGGAGACACAGAGAGGGAGAGGGGGGCTGCTGCTGAGCTAAGCCCCTAATCACAGTCTGCTCTGCATGAAGGACTTAAAGTCACTCTATTTAATGCTACCTTCTCTTTAGTCAAAAAAGGGAAAGAAATACTACTGCTTACCTCTTCAGCTTCCTGATACCCAGGCCCCCCCCCCATTCCTATCAAATAACCCATTCTTGTGATGCACAGAAATGCACAGCTGCAGTATAAAGTCAACCAAAGCACATACATCCGAGCAGGAAAAAAAACACACATGGACGTGCACTCACACACACACACACACATGTAGCAATGCAAGCTAAACGTTTCCCCTCGCAGCAATCTCACATTGGACCATAACAACGAGAGCGACTATCGCCGCTCTTTACAGCAAATTCACATGATCAGTTTTCAGAGAAAAAAAAAGAAAAAAAAGCCAGACATTTTCCTGGTAAACCACATCCCTCGCTGACGCGGCCGCCGTGCCCTTCACTGGCGAGCTCAGGTGCTTCATTTGTTTGGAGAATATGAGGAGACCCCTCAGAGACTGCAAGGTCCCACCGGCTCGAAATATATTAATTGACTTGGCTCCACTTCCAGCCAGGTGTAACAGACTTTTTT
>OMLP01023841.1:22497-42560 GCA_900302685.1 Spondyliosoma cantharus | reverse complement strand
TCATACAATTGTTTGATGGTGTTTTTTTTTTTTTTTGGGGGGGGGAGTAATCTCGCCTAGGGCACCAAATGGGCTGTGGCCTGTATAGAATGATTAACTTACAAGTAAATTTGCAAAGAAAGACCACTAACAAAGGTAGAGACAAGAGAGATAATGAAAGTAGCAAACCGCGCGAAAAATGTAACAATGAAACCCCGCAAAATGATGTGCGGCCTTGCATTTTTTCATTCAACAAAGTTATTGCACATATACATTTGAAAACTGATTTGGCCGTTCTAGTCTAGATATTTATATGCCACAAAACAATTAAGTGGGGGGGGGTGTCCAATGTGTGATAACTGAGCGGAGAGTCAGCAGCTGGATTTTGCACCCACGGTCAGTAGTATTAGTAGGTGTATAGGCAAACAAACAACGACCATTACTCATTGTATTATTACATTTGTGGGAAGTTATCACAATAAAGATTTTCACTTCCCCGCAAACGTAATAGTCATTACATTTATGGGAAATCGCGTGTTACGTTTGTAGTAGGCAGCGGCTATTACTTTTGTGGAAAATGTATTACATTTGTGGGTTTATGACATTAAATGCTGCAGATTTTTATTACGTTTGTGGGTTTATTACGTTTGTGGACATCATTACATTGGCGGGCGTTACACAGCCTGGACGATTTTTTTTAAAATGATGATGGTCATGCGTGTGTGGTGTCATTGATTGGTTTGTTGATGCGTTTTATAGTATTTCAGAGGTTATTTTGCGCATGTTAATGCGGACTTGATTCCTTGTAGCCAGACTGGTATGTTTTGGTTTTGATTTAGATTTGATTAAGATTTGATGCATGTGTGGAGGTTGAATGTGATATGTGCTTATATGTGCTGACATAAGGCAAGTAGACATACAGGCTTGTAATGGATGTGTTTTGAGTAAGTCCTCGCTCTGAGGCACGCGCTAATTTTAGTTGCATTCCCTTTCTTTTACCTCCTCTTTGCCACACTTACATTACAATGCTAACATGCCGACACAAGTACAATAACTTTTAGTTTAGCTTAGTATGCTTTGGCATAGCATTGGTTAAACAGCAACACTAAAAACAAAGTCAAATTGAGGCTAATGGGGAATGTCATAAACCAAACTAATGGACAAATACAAGTTTGCTTAAGTTGTGGTTTTAGAGGGAAAATGTAGGGGATCACTGAAGATTTTACAATTCTTCCTTTAGGAAACATGTATTTCTGTCCACAATTTAATTGGAACCCATCAACTAATAAGATATTGCAGTCGTTGCCATTGCAAGAGTCATGCTGCTAACACGGCTACAAGGGGCTATGATTCTTAGACAGCCTTTGTAATGAGGATGAAAATACTCAAAACATACAGCCAAGAGTCAGCACTTTCACTTCATAAAATGCTGACTTTATTGCTTTTCAAATCCGATGTGCTGAAGTGCAAAGCCAACAAAACACAAGGCAACAAGCTTCGCTGTCTTTACTCCGTCTGTGCTGTGACATGTGGTCTAACTAAGTAATCAACAGTTTCAGGATTTCCTGGAAAACCCCTCAAGTGCCATTAAGTGCCCAAACCCATTTTAGAAACACAAATGGGTAAACTGAATGTTGTTTTTATGATGAAGTGGAAGGACAGATAAATTACATTACATTCGAGGAGCAACATTAGCTTTGGAAGTTGTCGTACATGCCTTTACAAACAACGACACCCTGTCTCCTTTTTTAATTTCTACGACTCTTGATTTCAAGCCCTGCAGCACTTCATCACCACCATTGAAGGTCATTAACCATTAGAGCCCGATAAGAGCCAGATAACACAGTACTACTGTGAAAGGACCCTTTGATAAGCGGCGTGTGCCTCGGCTAGCCTCCACCGCCGTCATCGGAGTGTCCATTATACGACATACTGGATAACCACGAGAACCAAAAACAACCATACAGAACAAAACAGGACCATACAGTTCATACATGTCGTTTAAACAAAGATATAGCTGTTGACAAAGCTGAAACAACTCATCCATTAATTGAGTAGCCAATCAAAAGAAAGTTGCCAGTAAGTCATTTCAATCCTTGTTTGCTCCAATATGAATACATGGTAGTTTTATTAGTTCTCTATGGTTGTAAACTGAATAATGTTGGGGTTTCGGACTGTAAGTCAGTCAAAACAAGACTTCTGAAGATGTTATCTTCTGCTGAAGGAAATGCGGAGAGCATTTTTTTTTTTAGCATTCTCCTGTAAAACTTATAGACAGAAACAAAAAATGGATCCATAAAGAAGGAGATCAACTGAAATTTCCAGCTTAGTTCTTGATTTTATTGTTGGGCTGCAAAGGTTAGCCGACATTTGCTTGAATTAATAAAAGCATATTTCACTCGTATAGCCAAGTGATAATCTTATACAACAAATCTCTTTGTTTTATATTTAAAAAAAATACTACATCTAATAGAATTTGTCTCAGTAGCAGCATTGTTGCAGGTTTTCATTCAGTCTAAAAGCAGAAGAGGGCCCTCTTTTGGTTTACTTCTCAGTAAGAAATCGTATTCTGCCAAAGCCAGCCTGGCACTCTGTCAGCAGCTATCAAAGATCCGATAAGCCTCCCTGATGTCTGCGCACAATCATATCAATGACCTTGTTGACAGCAGGTTACTGTATGTTTCATTACAGCACAATCAATGACAAGAAGAGATTAAATACTGTGCAGGAACGAGATGGACAGCATGAGCTAAAATCTGGATTGAACAAAGACATCACCTGCAGCAGACTACACAGCGTTAATCACTGCACCAGCTGTAAATTACACATCAACAACTTTAATAAATAGTTTGAGACGTTGCAATCCGGGCAGTAATGGTGATAAAGGACTCAGGGTGTGTTTGAAGATTACTTTCTCAGTAAACCTAGACCCCACCACTGTGGAAGAGGCTGGGCTGGCTACACAGGGATAAAGTTACAGAACCCTGGGATCCTGGGCGAAAAGCATGGGAACCAGCTTATCTACCTCAGGGCATGTCTGTAATAATACAGATACCAATTGTGATCAGAATAAAACACTAGCTGCGTTCACATGGACCCTAATATTCCACTTATAATCTGAAATAAAAGGCCCAATGAAAACAACCTGAATTGGAAGAGCATCCAATACAATCCGGCCTGATCTGAATGAATTTTCAATCAGAGAGGGGTAGTGAAAATCTCTGATTTTCCTATCAATAGGGAAATATTAACCATGTGAACACTTATTCCGATTGTTTCTCACCGGGTTGGAATAAATATATTCTTTCTGCACATGCCTACCCTAAGTTGGGGTAACATCATATTTGATGTTGCTTCCAGGAGCCATGGCAGGAGCAAAATAAACTGGTCTGTGGTTGATACAACTTATTTGTTTGGAGGTCTGACGGGGTTTAAGGGCTGAAAATATCCAGACTTCACCTCACTTGCAGACTTCGTGGACTTTGCGGGTGCACTCGTAAGAATTAACACATTTCATCCAGTCCTCAAAAGGGTCCTCAAGTGGACTTTCTGCAGACTTCCAGGAAGTACGCTCCCTCATCAGCCAATGATTACTGAAGATCTTGATGGGTGAAAGGCTCAAAACAACAAGTTGCTCAAAGATGGACAAATCCAGAATCCAACAAACCATTGACCAAATCAAGAACTGCTGAGGAAGTTTGAAGGCAGCTTACTAATATGACAAGGTTAAAAGTTAAAATGGCAAAAGTGGTTCGGACCAAAGTAGTTTTCAATTTAACGTCTGGCTGGCCTAACAAAAGAGAGACAACTGGCGAACGTGACTTGGATGTGGAGCCTCCTGTTCCTACTTAAGAGGACAGCAGCATTACGGTTTTGTTCAATCTTGAGGTCACAACATTTGCTAATGTTAGCTCAATAAACATGAACGTGAATAGTGTATTGACAGAAGGCGCAAACGAATGAATAAACTGAACATTCTCAATACAGTTGGCTGGAACCACTTTTTGCATATCATCAATGTTATAGTCTGATTAAATGCTTGGGGAACGTAAACACACATCTTTATCAGATTCCTTTTTAAATCGTCCATGTAAGCTAAGTTGGAATCTCTAATCAGAATAATTTCAATCAGACGGAATAAATATTGTCCATGTAAACGCAGCCAATGTCACCATTGTCTTGATTTTGAAAAAAAAGCATGCTCCTCATGAATAACAGGGAACTGGTTGTCCATTATGAAATGAACAAAAGAAGATGGGTGAGTGCTGACAGTGCAAGAGGAAGTGAGGACAAGACACTCCGTTTTTGTCCTGGCAGATGGTCATCATGTCTTCAGAGTCATCCCGACTTGCAAACTGTTCCTACAAGTAGGCGATGTGAGGAAGATTGTGGAATTTTTTCTCTCTTCCAAGTTTTTCCATGCAAGACTTAGTCACAGCTCACTCAAATGTGTGCAGGCAAGGCTTTGGGAGAATGATCCTTCTGGGAGGAAGTAAGTATGAAAACAGGAAGAAGGCAACTGCTACAGCCTGTCAGGAGGAGCTGTAAACTTATAAAAAAAATATAAACAGAACGTTCTGTGATTCTTTCTAGTGTTCATACAGTCAGAGCTGTGAAAGAATTAACTGACTATGCATATGTTAAGTGGACCTAGATTCCACAGGTTCTCCGGGTTAACACAAAATGTCCCAATGTCTACCCTGCAACATTATACATTAACCAAACATGCCACAGTATTACACGTCGTTTTCAAGACTCAGAGCAGAGTGTACGATCAGGATCAGTGAAGATGCTACCTTTGACTGAAGAAGCTATAGAAAGTAAAGACCAAACAACGTAGTTTCTTTTTAACTTACAGGTGCATCCAGCATGTTTTCCATTCAAGAACGCTTTAACTTCAATTGTGATGAAATGTTTGAAGAAAAAAAGGCGCAAATCCTTATATCCAAGTAGCTGCTTCCAGCAAATACTTGACTTTTTGGCTTGAAAATGTATTCAAAGGATTGATCGATTATCAAAACAGACACAAAATCTTACACACGCCTGCTTTTTGTTGATATTACTTCAGCTCCTCACATTCTGCAGTTTTATCTAGTGATTCAGAAAATAGAAACAGATGAGTATTATTATTAAATGTTAAATGTTTACATCGCAACCCTAACCCTAACCTTAACCCATGTTGACAGCTTATGCTCCAGGCTACAGCAGAGGCTGTCCTTTATGAGAAGGTTAAAAGCACACAGGGGTGACTCCAAATGTGTGCATCTGTTCTACCAGGCTGAGTTGGAGAGACTTAATCAGGTATGGGATTCAGAAATACAGGGATGGTGTGGTAACCTCTCAATACAGCTAAAATCTAGGCTTGGCCGTCCTTTTCAGAAAGAACATCAGTCCCTTTAATCTGTACATGAGTAGCCTGTGCTCAGAGGAGCTCTGAGAGTATTAACTCTACCCTCTGGCAGGCGAGATAGAAAACCCTAGTGCTGACTAAAGCTTTTCAAAAACTTTGTGCTTTCTTCTATTAACATCTTAAACAGCAAGGACGTAGGAGGAGCTACAGGGTCAAGCAAATGCAGCTACATAATATAATGTCTTTTATTTGTAACTATTCAGGTAATTTACTGTAATAGTCTCAGAGTCAGAGAATAGTGGTCATAAAAATCCAATGGTGCTCTAAGAAAGCTGCTAAATTGCCTCATTAATACGGATGCGTGCCTCCTACTGTGAGCAGCAAGCGGGAATTTAACCTTTTTCAGCACAGTGCAAATATTCTTTATTAGAGGCTAAATGGAGACAATTATGGATTGAAGAGGAATATTTCATCAGATGAAACATTTTGTGAATTTGGAATTGATTATATCTATCTGTTTGTAATTCATTTTGTCTTTAGGACTCGAGAACGCTCTGGAGTTATTGGAAATGTTTGGATCACACGAGTCAGAAACAGTCTTACGCAGTCAGCACTTAAATCTAGTTCTACTAAATAATGAAATACCGATAATATTAGTGTACCCTAATCTTTATCTGCAACTAGGTTTAAACAGAAGAAATAAACATGCAAAGAAAGAAAAACTGCGCAGATTTGATGTCAACATTATGGATGCAGCGTCCAACTATCTAATACAGCCCTACATACTGTAGTTGACTGTGTGACATGTCTACATACTCTCGTATGCAGCAACTATATTTTCTTGTATGTGACAAAGTTTAGTTGCTCCTATTAAAAAAGAGGACCTGAGCTAAAACTCGGCAAATTTCTTATTTGACTGATGATAGGGAGGAACCTGCTATCTACAGTTCTGTGGCAACAATGCATGTTGCAAGATTCTGAGAACCTGACATTTCCGTGAAGTTATCTGCAGGATAATCGTATTAGTGCCAGTTAAACTGATCTACTCTAAATGTCACTAAAACGTTGACATTTGGGTCACAACTTTGGAAAAAAAGCAATAACTCAAGAGCAACAGTTTAGCTTGTTTTTGTCATTATTAAGTCTTGTGATGTTCGCTGGGTGCTGACTCATCTCTCCCACAGACTACAAGTATACCTGACAAAGTCTCTTTGGTATGTTGTAAATTTCCAGTACTGAAATGAGTGTTTCTTCTCCTTTTAATAGGACTGTGAAGGCACATTAGATACCTTTAAGGAAGAAAAGGTGAAGAAGAAAAAGGTCAGAAGTTACCCTGGCAAATGTTTTTCCTTCAAAATTTGTAAGTTTAAGGTTTTTTAAATGAACTGCAGTTCTTTTCATGAAGAAATAAATGATGATAAGTTACAGAAAACTAGGACATTCAAATATTCAGAGGAGAGCTCTGCATTTGCAGCCTAGACAGGAGATGAGTCAGCACAATGTGCCCACTGATTATCTCAAAAATCCATGAAAAGCTACAGCTTTTCACTCTCAGTCATGATCAATATTTGAAAAACACATCACTTTTACACTAATGTCAGGTGACCTTTGGGGTTAAAGACCATTGAAAGGTTAACATTTTTTGTGACATTAAAAGGACAGGAACGAGACAGTCAGACGACGAGGCAGATGTTGTAAACTAGAATTGAACTCACGACACGAGCCCGCACGAGTCTTAACCCAGTGATCTTAGCCAGGACAGCCTGGCTTTAACCGGCATTTTGGCACGTGAGCACCAACCGCAGCCGGTATGCCCGTCTACAAATTCTATCAAAAAGGGCATAATTAAAGAACAGTTCAATTAAAATACAAAAAGTGCCAATAAAAATGCCTCTCCAGGAATAGGAGCTTGATCACAATGTCCAAACCTCAACTGACAAACAGGCCTGTACTTACAAAAACAGGACAATAACAGGGAGGAAAGGAGCGGTTTAAGATTTCATTCCAAAAAACAAGACAGTGTGTGGTTTATTTGCTCCTATTTAGCAGACGACGGGTGTTTTAAGAACATTTTTTCAAACGAATGGTGGCCTTAATTTTATATCAGCATCTGAACGCTGCTTAAGTTCACAGAATCAACAGTATCAGAGAATGATTTAAGAAGGCAAGAAGACAAACACTTGAAGAGCTACTTTTTGAGTGGTCAGTTCTGATTCAACCACAGCATTTAGAGGGCCATCACTTCCCACAACATGCCCTGTAAAGGCTCTAATTTAGGATTTATACCTCTAGCAGGCTAAAGTTGCTTGTTTGAGGCCTGTTTTTCTGCTGTGTAACCTGTGGAACTAAGACGGATTTGTTTACAGTTTGTGCTATGGCAGCAGATCCTCATGGTTGAAGCCTGAGTCAGCTCCTCGAGTCATCTGGATATTAAGAAAGGTTGGCGCTCACAGAAAGGGACTTGTTCCGTTTGATTGACAACAGCCCTAACTGAGGACTAAACAATGAATTAAACTGTCAATAAATTAAACAGAAAAACAGCAAACAGTTCATCCTGATAAATAAACCAACTTGTAAGCCACAACTTGCAAGGAAAACAGGTAAAGAAATACAAAAAAGAGATCCATGATCATGTCATACCTTTGTGTGCTTACAGCAGAGAAGCCAGCGCAGACATTGTAGTGCAATTCTGATATCTGCCGTGGAGAAAGACTGGCCGGGGCTGGTCAGAGTGCAGGGCGAAAAACAAACAGAGGGAGAAAGGAGAGATAGGGAGACAAAAGGAAGGAGAGTTAGAGATGTGGAGCGCAATTCAAGCCAACTGCTCTCTCAGACCAACATGCACGGACTGATAGCGGCAGCCTTCCTCCTCAGGATTATGTTTCCTCCTCCAGCCTGCTGACAAGTAGCCATGTGACTCCAGGACCCATTCAACACTGAGTCAGAGGCTGCTGGTCAGACACACAAACCTGTCTGCAACTGTCACACACACACACACACACACACACACAGAGTGGATGTTCAACCCCAATGATCGATATCTGTCTCTAACAAACCATAACAGTGGTCACTGCTTCCCAGCCTGCCTGTCTTATGACATTTTAAAACAAAGCAAAGTCTTCTTGCACGTTAACAAGGATTTTCCTTACTTTATTGGTATATTTTCTACAGTCCTGAAGAACTAAATACCCAGCAATTAACAAAAAAAGCAAGGATTAGAGGAAAGTTTGGGAAAAAAAACTTGAATGACTATGTGGAGCAGTAATCTGTTTTCATCGTGAGACTATTGTTGACTTTCCAAATGTTATCGGACAGAATGGATCAGATTTTGATAGCGAAACAACTAATTTTAAGGGGGTTGTGACACTCACAAAAAAATGTAACCACTGTTTTACAGCTGCTTCTTTCACAATTTAAGCTTATGGAAAGAGTCTTTTTGGGCCCCAGTGCATCATGTGACATTGCAATTACACACTTTGTCCACTATCTTAAATTGGCTTCAAAGCCTGGGTCAGCATACCTTGGGTCTTTGTCATGCTAGAAACTGTGACACTGTGTTAGCATGCTAACATGCTAAACTAAGACAGTGAACGTGGTAAACATTACAGATGCTGAACGCTTAAATTGAAGCTTACATTGTGAGAGAAGCAGCTGTAAAATATGGGTGTCACTTTTTTGCCATCCCAATCCCCTCAACTATCACAATCGATTAATTCGATTAATTCTTTCCAGATAAAATTTGGAAAGTCTACAATAGCGCCTTGATTAAATCATTTTATCCCAGTTCAAGTTAGTGGAGGGCTGAACCAGAAGTCAGCTACTCTGCCAGCATAAGTGTCAAGACCAAATATTCTATGGGCCCCACAATGCAGAAGATCTAGGTAATTTTAAACCTGGAAAGTCAAAGTTTTTCATCTTAATGGGCAACTGAGCACTTTTCATTGAAATGAACCAGGCTCCATCCCAAAAGCTGTAGCCAGTTCTCTTTATAGTCCCATGATGTATCCCTGGAGTTTGTTGCTGCAAATCGGCTGAATCATTTTTCCCAAAAGTTCACAAAAACATATTTGAGTATCACAAAAAAGGCTGCTTTGGAAATCGGTTGGCAGTAATAATGGGTCAAAACATGCAGAAACATTGTGTGGTCCTGTGATCACATGAGGATTACATACAAGTGTTTCCCAAGTGGAAATACTGTGTCTGTTCTGAAAATCAATCACAATCTGTTGCTCGATCTGCAGACGTGACGTGAATTCACATCGACCACACACAGACAATTTCTGAACAACAGCTGAAGAAGAAAAGGCTTTCGACATTAAAACATCAAGAGTGACATGAAAGAGAGAGCAACAAAAAGCCTGGTCTGCCACCACACACCAGCAAATCAATCTCCCCTGCCACATAATACAGACTGGAGGACAGAGAGTGAGTCATTAAACACCGGCTTTCTTTAGAACATTGGGCAATTTGACTTCCCATGGAAGGATATTGCAGCGTTGCCAAGAGGCTTCTGAGCATCCGTGATAGGTCGAATACGTAATCGATATTCTGAAATAAGCCGTACCGGTGATAACTTGCCATTGCATACATCTCAAACTTTTTCAGTTCAACTGGATTTTTCTGGGGCATGTTTATAATTTACACAGGATGTTTATTCATTTGTGAATATGTGTGCACAGTGTACTGAATGGAAAAGCAGTGATATAAAGCCTAATATATCTGTAATTATTAACCAGCAGCGACTCCTCATATAATGGTCGATTCTGTTTTGCCGGAAAGGCGTCAGGTTAATCATTTTTTGTTGGAGTTCATCTATTTGTACTGTAAGAACACATCATCTTTAAAAGGTAACTTGTCCTTGGCATGTTTCAGGGTTGTAGTGTGTTTGGCAATGGAAAGAAAAACTCGTCATGTCATGGAGGAATCAACGCTATTACACAATTAATCCCACCTAAAGTCATAAAAGCCGCAGCAGATTAATTGTGTTTTGCAGCGAACAAAGAACAGTCCTGTGATCTAAACAAGTTGATTACCCGTCCGCCAAATAATAAAGCGCTGCATTCCACATCAGCTTATATGAGCCTTAGGGCTAAAGAAATACTCAACCTCAGGAGGAGCCTGAGTGTGTGTGTGACTCTGAATGAGTGTGTGCGAGATATAATTGTTTGTCCCTGGGGATGTGAGCTCACTGGGGAGTCACATGGATGTCTTGCGGAGGGAAAATAAACACAGTCAAAGCCACAAGCAGCTAAAATTGAAGTCCACTTCAAAGTCTGGGGCTTTCCTCGACACCGACGGTGTGCTGATAATAGCATTAACCACTGTGGGCGACTATATAAAGAGGTGTGACCCCATGCGAGCAAGGTCGATTGATTCTCTCGACTGTGACTAACACACGATATGCTTATTTCTCCGCACTTCACCTGCAGAGAATAGAAACACTATCATCCTTCTTGCTGCTTGGTCACATTTTAAATCAAGCAATGTTGCAACAATAATCAATTAATCAATTGGTGGTCAACAATAAAAGTACCATAAAGTGAAGTTTCTCTGATTCAAACTTCTTAAATGTAAATACTTTCTGGTTGTACTACTCCTCGATGAACGTTTACTTAATATCTTTTCACTGTGGACCAAACAACTAACAAATTAACAGAGAAAATAATCTATAGATTAATCCACAATAAAATAATCCTCAATTGCAACCCTAAAATCAAATTTTTTTTTTGCTATATGTGGTCAAATAAAGCAACGTGTACTGCATCCAAAGCACCTTGCGTACATGTCAAAACATGTTGTCTGTGCTAGAAAAAATAATATAAAAAATTTAACAAGATTCAGTAAACTGAATATCTTTTTTTTGATGATGTCATCATGAGCAACATTTTGCAACTTTTTTTTTATATTTTATGGACAATTAAGTGATTAATTGAGAAAACAATCCAGATTAAATGACGCTAAAAATAATTGTTAGCCATAAAAATCAAGTTTCTAAATGTGGTTAAATAAAGCAGACTGTACTGCATCCAATGCCTCTCCTGTACGTGTCAGAACTTGTCTCTCCTGGAAGAAATAAAAACATAAAAATAACTTTTAACAAGACTCTTCTTTTCAGAACAACATCCAAACTTGGAAATTCAACGTGAATATTTTCTGGTTTCTTTACTTTTCTGTGAATATCTTTCAATTCTGGACATTTGCAGACGTCACCTTGGGCAACATTTTTCACAATTTTCTGACATTTTATCGACAAAACAACTCGATTATCTGATAAAATAATCTACAATACAAAATAATTTAAAATCATAAAATGCAGCCATAAAAAAAAAATCAAGATTTATTTTTCTTAAATCTGCACAAATAAAGCAATCTCTACTACATCCAAACCATCTCGTTTACACGTCAAAACATGTCTGTGCCGAAAGAAATAAAAATATATAAATAAAGTTTAACAAGCCTTTTCTTGCAAAACAACATCCCTCCTTCAGCTGTTCTAGCTTTTATACAAAGTGTTAACACAACTCGGAAATTCTCCCCTCAGCTTCCTGTTATTCTTCTCTCCCTTCAAATCTAAAACAAATCCGCTGGGCCATATTCCTACACTTAAAAACACACTCAAGTGGTGCAGCCCAGAACAAACTATTTACTTTACAGCAAATGGCAACAGGTGACCATTACAAGCACAAACTATTTACTTCCAAAACTCACCAGAACACAGGCTCAGTGCTCTCACCCACTCAGGACTCCTGTGCAGCTTGGCAATGCAAAGACTGACCTCAACGGAGCTGTATGCCACTGATAGCTGCCCTGTTTGTGGATCTCTATGGGGATTCGACGTGGGGTGTGTGTTGATAGCTGCGCCTCTGTTGCCTCTGAGTGTTTTAGCCTGAAATAGCTCAGCAGTTTAGAAGTCATCCAGCCACGTCTTTCAACATGCAGACGTCTCTACCTCTCCGCTCTGCTCTTCACAGCCCAGTGGCCGCACTAGCTTTACTCAGGGGTTTGGCAGGGTCCAGCACTTCAACATGATGGTGCTAAGTTATGTGCACACAGTCACTGGAACGCTTCCAGTCTCACACAGCTAACAGCTGCGCTCGGTCGATGTATGCCCATCTTTATCGGGCCCTTTGTCCGTCACAGGCTTCAACCCGTGCACGCAGCTAAGGCAGCACCTGTCTTTGGGGTGAAGAGGGATTGAAGAGGAAACTAAACCCTGGCAGCTTACATAATGGCTGCCCATTGTCCTTGACCCCAGAAGAGAAAAAGCAATGCCCACTCATTATACCTTGAAGAGGATCAGGGTGTTTGAAGTATTGTAGGAGGCCATGGAAACAATCTGCAACATTTTTTACCGCCTGCAGACTGGAAATGTCCTTGCACAAGAAATGTGAGACAAAGCTGTGTCAGAGAGGAGATATGAATTTAACCACACTGACACAAACGCACATCCTCAGTTAACGTTGGCGTACGGTGAATGTACAGTCAAGTAAAATTGCCTGCGTCAATGGCACATAAAGAGTAACGCAAATAAAGGAAAATGTTCCTGCTGTCGATTCACTGATGATGTATACACCATTACACAACTGCTGATGACAATCTGCCTGATCTTTGAAGTTGCATTCACCTTAGATTTAGTCTCATTCAATGACTTCCCTATCCGGAAGGTAGCAGCGGTGACCTAATGAAACGCACTGTTACCTGGAGTAAACGTGTTTATTTCTTTGGCTTTGAACATTGTTGGTTAAGGTTAAGGTTACTTCATTCTCTCCCATTGGAGACACTAATTGCCCTTGGATTAAGGGAAGGGCTGCATCAAACCAGACAGTAAAAAAAAACAAAAAACATAAGAGTACATTGGAGGCATTTGGGATACTGTGAGTACACAACTCAACTAAAGCCCTATTCGCACAGGACTAGTATTACCTGGGGACCTCTAGTAATTTGTAATAATTGCGGAGCTCGTCTGTGATCTTAATCCCGTGCCAATCTGCCATGTCCGTAATTTGTAAAGTAAAAATTCCACCGCAAATGACCTACCATATTTCGCCAAACACAGAGGTCATGTGATAATATCAGTCCCGTGCGAATCGGCATTTCTGTGATTTGGGCGCGTTTTTTGTTTTTTCTTAAGGTTTTTTGTGTTTTCCGTACCTTTTTCCCCATCGACAATTATGGAGGCTGCATTGGCAATTATAAATGAAAGTTTTGACAGCATTTTGGGTGCAAATTCAGGAGGCTCATCAATAGAGCGAAATCTCGAAAGCTGATTAGATGGATTACATGCATGGCAGCATGCGGTAAGGAACATTTTTCTATCTTTCAACAGGCTCACCAGTTATTATAGTAAAAATATCCATATCTAACCATTGTGCTGCTCCAACGAGGGCTCCGGTGCGATCGATCAGGGGCATAATGTCGAAGAAATTCGAGTTAAAACACAGACTTCGCTTATCCCGTGCGAATGCGCCGCACGAAACACAGACGTGGTGGGATAATTACTAAATCACTTGAGGTCCCCAGGTAATACTAGTCCTGTGCAGCTTTTGATTATGTCGGACATGCTGTAAGGAGTCGTCTTTCCATTGTCCCCTATGCTTCAGTTGTTTAGGAGAAGCAGCAATTTGCTGTGAAGCAGAAATGTTTTGTGGACTAGAAACTTCTCCCGTCTTTTCTCATCACCATGGGGTTGAGTAGATAATGACTGCATTTTTTTTTTTTTGTAATTTATTTCAGTGTTTCGAACAGTTCTGATAGGTGTTGATGCTCATTTTAGGATGTTCTCCTGGTTGCAATCCTGACACCCTCCTGTCACAATGATGGTGAGATGCAACTTGTCAGTTGGGACATTTTTTGTCACAAATTGTGAAAAATGCTTATCACGAATTCCCAGGATCCAGTGTTTCATCCAAAACAGTCCAAAACCCAAAGACTACTCATTTACTAAGAAGTAAATCCTTACATGAAAGAAGCTACAACCTGCAAATGTTGGACTGTTTTGCTTGAAAAATGAAACAGTTGCTCAATGATTAATAATCAAAACAGGAAGAATTCATTGGAAACATTGTGTTCCTGTTACAAAATATCTTACCAGGAATGTGCGCTCTTCCACATAAGTATTCGATGGGTGTGTTGCCAGATTGCACTGCCTTGTAGTCAAAGATGAACCGGGTTCAACGCATTTTCTGGATGATCCCCATATGTTTTTGTCGAAGACCTTTGTGTCTCTATGAAATGAATGTGTAGGCTGTGCGTTTTCACGCAGTGCTGTTGTCTGATTGAGAATAAGTACGTTATCTTCCTGTAACAGAGCCAAAGCAAAAGAAGTGAAGAGATTGGTGGAGTCGAGTACGATTGGTAACATCTCCTAAATCTGCAGTTTTTTGTTCCATTCCACTTGCTATGACTTTTAAACCTCTGCTGCATATTAACCTACAAATCCGACAGTATCAGCATAGTAAAAGACATTTTCGTCTGTTGTGGTTGTGACTCCCATTTAAATCCTTTCTGCTCGCATGTTATTGCCTCTGCTGGATACCATCGTGGGAAGAATGTCCTATGCATCGTGAAGCTAATTAATATAATTTTGTGGTTTATTAAGCAGATTTCATATTAGAAATGAATTGTGAAAATGCAGCTTTTTACGTTAACAAAACAGTGTTCAGTTCAGACTTGAGCTGTGTTGTGGAAACAGTGGCTGTGACCTTGTCAGCTTGCTGCTTCACGCCTACAGATAAAGGGACTTAAAAGCTGTATTTCTTCGCCAATGCATTCATGTAATCAAGGGCACGTCTGAAAAGAGTGTTGTGTACCAGGCTGGTTCATCTTTATTTATGACACAGAGAAGCAGACGGCCCAACACAGGATCACATGTTGCCGGCGGAGTTCGCAGTGCAGTTTAATGATCATTAAAGCAACGTTAATGAAATATTAACAGCGTCATGTCAGAGCCAACTCTCTCCATCACTCGCTCATCAGGGGTTGGAGGTCAGGCTGCTGTCTGTCTGGCAGAATTCATCAGGCTGATTAAAAGTGCCTTCATAAAGGTTGTTTTTCTCCTGGAGTGAGACCGGCCGGTGTGCTGTCACCGTCGCCAATTGAGGATCCTCTTCCACCAGGTCGTTCCTTTTTTTTTTAAGCCTTCTCACCTTTGCTCTGTCTTCTCCTGTTGTTTTTTATTCAAAGCGGCTGGCGTGAAAAGTGTGAAAGCTGCCGGCCTCCTAAAGAAAACAGCCCGAGGCACGTCTGCGTCTGCCGTCGCACAGTGAGTCTAGGTGTCACAGGACATCCTCTGACACCAAAATACGGCCTCGGGTTGTCACTCAGGATTTCCAGTTGTCTGGACTTCAGTGTTCGAGATGAGCCACAGTACGCCAGTCAGATTTATTTTTCTCTTGACGGGAGAGATCCATTAAGATAGAAATAAAAATATAGAGGTTTTTGTTTACACTGACATTTAAAGATTAGATTTTTAGCGCATTTCGTAGTACGTTGCTGTCACACTTCACAGAGCTCAGCCTTCGTTCTTCCTGATGGGGATCCTTGGTGGCACAGATCGCGCTCCCTTTTGATGTGCTGACTGTCTGTCCCAGGGGTGGTTTTGATTGCCTCTTTACTCCCCTCCTATGTAAGTCAATAGGAGCCAGCCTGCCATCTGTGGGAATTGATACCTCTGCTGAATCATACTATTAAAGTGCTCCTCCATCTTCCTTTTCCACTGTCTCAGTCCTGCACCCTGTCACCCCGACCCCCCCTCGTGCCTTCCCTTTGCCTCCCCCACTCTCTCTCTCCCTTTTCTGAGGGGACGCTGCTTATCTTACTGCCAGAGATGCAGCAGACATGACTGCCAATTGGGGCTAAGGCCGTGTTCAGACCGAAAATAGCAATGCATTACAAAACGGTTCTGCATCGGTGTGACTCTAACCACTACTGGTGAGAAGATGGAACATGAACACTGTGGTCCATTTCCAAAAATATCTCCATGTGTTTGCAGGGCTCCAGACCTTTTTTTACACCGGTGCGCCTAACTTAGGAGCACCACTACATAACTTAGGTGGAACCGATAATACATTTTGATTTAGTTATGATTATCAGCCTTTTAGATTATTAAAGTACAATTATTTAAAAATGCTTTGGCTCTGATGCAGCATTCTTTCTTTTTACTGTAAAAGTAACTAGAAACTAAGTTATCAAATAAATGTGGTGGAGTGGAAGTATGAAGTGGCAGAAAATGGAAACCTCTAAACTGAGTTTCAGCACAGACCTCAAGTACTTTGGTTATCGGTCTCTTTGATTACTAATCATCGGTATATGTATCCCCCAGTGTTTTAAGCAGCGTCACTGTCCTTTAAAATGTGGCCCAATAACTTGTAGGGTCATTTTTGCTGACCAAGATAAATGTGCTCAATTCTCTTGTCAATACTTGCAACTCATGGTTATTTTCATTACCGATTAATCTGTCGATTGCTTGCTCCATTAAATGTCAGAAAATGGTGAACAATGCCGATCCTGTCATTATAAACTAAATGCCTTCCGGTTTTTCCTCCGTTGGTGGGGGAAAAAAAGACATTTGAAGATGTTATCTTGGGCTGTTTGGGACATTTCATAGAGAAAAACATCGATTTGTTTTGGCAAGAATCGAATAATCGAGAAAACATTTCTAAAATGATTCGCTTCTTGTCCTTCAAGGCAGAATTTATTGACTTTGTCTTGTGTCACTGGTTGCAGACAGTTTAACACCTCAATGGGTAAAATTGTCCTGTGATTCACTTAATAAATGCTGAAAATTAGAGTAAGGTCTAAAAACACACATAACTTTGTGTAGCAGAAATGTTACATCTCTTCTACAATCTTCTCTTAATGATCTCGTGACCCTTCAGATTTATCTCTCTGTCTTCCTCTAGCTAAAGGCCACCAACAAAAAATATCCAGTTCAGTACATTTTCCTTCATGAACAAGTCAGTCACTGCTTCATAACTCTTACTCTGACAAAGCCAAACTCAGATCTAAGTTTAGGCTCAGTTGTTTCAGACATTTGAGTGAAGCTGAAGTCATTTGGTCACTCGGTACGATACCAGCTCTGAAAACAGATGTTTGTTTATTGGTGTCGTTAATGGCAGCTCATAAATTATTCCCCTGCCCCTCCAGTATCACCTTTTCCAGTTATTCTTAGAGGACAGTTGTGAAAACATGGATAGTGACAACAGAGGAACAGAAGCTGCAGCCAGCTGACACCTCCAGCCTCTAATGGAGATACAGTGAGGAGGAGGAGGAGCAGGAGGAGGAGGAGGAGGGTTTGTGCCACTGCTGACTTGTCACTGCGAGCCCAGCAGGCTCATCCTGGTCCTGATTAATGGAGCTGTCTGCTGTGCCTCGCAGGGGAAGAGCAGGGCTGTTTTCCCATTCACTGAAGCCCCCGTTTATTTGCCCACAACAGATGGGCCCCCCGGGGCCCCCGGCTCGTTTGCACCTCCCTTGCCTTATGCGCTCAGCATCCTTCATCTTAATCAGTGAACAGGTTCCTGAGCACAATCACCTGACCTACAGGTGACCTCTGTGACTCGTCCACCTTCACAAAGTTACTCTGAAGACAACGGCTCATTACTCTGCTGTTGTCAGGTGCGGGCTGCAGGTTGTTAAGACTTCCCTCTTTTGTCCTCGTTCTGCAGGAGGACGACACACTGGCACAATGACTGATCTAGTGCTGCTGTCCTGTACGATTTTCACATGTTTGTGTGATTGTTACATTTTTTGCTGCTTTTCTTTATCATTTATGATGGTAAATGAATTCCTTTCGGTTTACTTTAGGTTTTGGACTGTTCACAAAAGTAGCAATCTGAAGATGACAAGATGGCTCTGGGAAATTGTGATGGGCATTTTTCATAGTCATAGCATTTTATAGAAAGTTGCAGCCCTGATGTTATTCCAGATGCTCTACTTGTGCTTCTTTCGCAGATATGTGGACAATCACCTTTGAATAGAGTCTTTGTCTCCAGAGAAGGCAATATGAGACATATCCCACCCTCTTCTGCTGTATAACAGGCCAACCTGTAAACATGTCAGCCAATCTTGTGGTTGCACTGATGCACAAGTACAGTTAAGATGTGCGACTCTTTCAGTCGATTTGGTGCGGCTGCAGACGGACTTCTAATAAATGTGGAAAAGGAGAATGTACAGGATACCAAGAAAGGTGAAGTTTTTCAAACATAAGACATTAAACTTGCATTTGTTCAAGTGCTCTGGTGGGATGAGCTGACAGTGTCACGTTGCGGCACTCATCCTGTCATGAGCCCGTGCACATGAAAAGTAGAAATATAACCTGTGGGGAATCACGTTTTTTAAACCATATTTTAGGGCAGTTACCAAACTTCTTAAGTGAATTTTTATCAGATTTGACTGGTGGCCACTGGAAGTGAAGTTATAGCTCTCTTCCCATTCATTTAGATATTGGACCTGGTCTTGATAGCAGGAAATACCTGGCTGAAGCACTGCTAAGATGGCTGCCGAGTTACAAGACTTGCCCAAAAGGACTTTGGCTATCGTCAGAATCAGAAACAGGTTTATTGCCAAGGAGGTTTTCACATACAAGCCATTTGCCTTGGTGTTGAGGTGCATTACAGTCAAAATAACGAAGTAGACTTGCAAATAGAATCATGAATATGAAATAGATGGCGAGGGCAAAGTATTGACTGAAGAATGTTTTGTTTTGTTCGACCGACAGTCTACAAGTTTCACTGGGTAAAAGTTCACAGTATAAAGAAAATTAATATAACGTGGAATAAGCAACACGTGTCCACCTCATTATGTATTCTCATTTTATGTTCACTGGTGTTGAAAAGATAATTCAATAAAATAATTGCCAGAAACAAAATTAATGAAAAGTAATAAAGTAATCAATCAAAAATGACAAACATTTGCTGTTCAGGCTCCTTAAATGAGAAGATTATCGTCTTTGTGAGTTTTGGACTGTCGCTTGAACAAAACAAGTCTTTAAAAATGTCAGTTAGATGCAGTTTTGACATCAAGTTCCTAATTTAATTTGTTGTTCCACGATCAGTTCATTCATTCGCTCACATGTTGACCTCATGTTGCCTTACATTAAATGTTCCTCTCAGTGATGTATACAGCTTTTAAATGGGGGAAAGAGAGAAAATCGAATCACGACTAAGTAAGGATTGATGATATCTTAAAGGAGACCTATTATGCTTTCTTGTTTTATTTCCTGTCCTTTAGTGTTTTGTATTTGTGTGTTTCAAAGTTCTTGAAAGTTAAGAAAGTTGAAGTCCACACCAACAGGAGCTCCTCCCTCCCACAGAAACACTGCTCCTGAAACGCCTCGTCAGTAGTCTCGCCTTTTATTCTGTGACTCTGTGACATCACACCACGTCACACAATTTGCATAATTTATGTAAAAATTGATTTAGCACAGGTGGTCTCTTGTTGTTAGTGGTGCTGGCTCAGGCATGTGTCAGCTGACCAATCAGAGCAGATTGATTGATGAGCAGAATATTCGGGAGTAGGGGCCTTAAAGAGACAGGAGCTAAAAATGGAGCGTTTCAGACGGGGGAGGAATTCAGTGTGAGAAAACTGATGGGTTTTTTTGAGCACTAAAGCCAATAAACCTATTCTAGAAGTAACCCAGAATAAAACGATGAACCTGAAAATGAGCATAATATGTCTCCTTTAAGATATCATCAATCCTTACTTAGTCGTGATTCGATTTTCTCTCTTTCCCCCA
>OMLP01023841.1:0-22477 GCA_900302685.1 Spondyliosoma cantharus | reverse complement strand
TTGATTGATGAGCAGAATATTCGGGAGTAGGGGCCTTAAAGAGACAGGAGCTAAAAATGGAGCGTTTCAGACGGGGGAGGAATTCAGTGCTGAACCGGACAGTGTGAGAAAACTGATGGGTTTTTTTGAGCACTAAAGCCAGTAAACCTATTCTAGAAGTAACCCAGAATAAAACGATGAACCTGAAAATGAGCATAATATGTCTCCTTTAAGTGTTGGAAGAAAAAAGGTTCGATCAGCGCATCCTGAATTTGCTAAATGATAAAGTTGGTCATCAATTAATCTGTTGCAGTTTCCTCAATTGATCAGTTGTTATATCTATGAAATGTCCATCAAAATGTCCCCAAGCTGAAGTTGAAGTATCGACATTGCTTGTTTTGTCCAACCTACGGTACGAAATCTCTGACATTCGGTTTAATATCACTGAAAACTAAGAAAGACAGTAAATAATACATTTTTGAAGGTATAACTGAAAAAAATCAAACATTTATGTTTGAGAAAATGATTCAGATAATATTTTAAGATTCATTTTTGCTAATTGATCGACAGACTTATTGTTTTAACCCTCACATAGTCCACCTTCACAGCCCTTCCTACGATATGTAGATATAATATATTTAATCTGTCGACTGACACCTCTTCAGAGGATTAAGTTTCAGGAGCATCTCAGACTGTAACAGCTTTGGGTCAAGTAATTCTTAATTGGATAAGAGCAGCATGTGGTCGATCCAAACACTATAAAAGTAGAAGTAAAACAGCCAATTAAACATTTTCTGATTTCAACCATCCACCAGTGTTTCTGTGCCAGAATGTGTTATTTTTTTCTCTTGTCTGGAAAAAAAAGCACTTGTACTTGTAAATCTAATCATCAGATTCTGCCAAATGAGACAAATGCAGCACCAGACTGAAAAATGCCTCGTCCCAGAAGCGTCTGTGCTCTGCCATGTCTCATGAGCTTTTCATTCGCACAGCAGATTGTCTTTGTTTGTCTGAGACTCATGATGAATTCTACATCTTGGATGGAGGAGACAGTTTTGAAACTCCCCATTAATTGTTACAAATGCACAAATCGAATCCTTTTGTTTAACACTCAAGATTTTTGGAGAATGGAACAAGTCTTTTTTTCTTGTCTCTCCTCTGTGGTGACATTGGACATTGTTTCCTCTTCCTGCTGATGGCTGTTGTTCTTTTTACTATCAGGGAGAAGCAGGACGGGACTTTTTCAGTTGCTGCTGATTCACCACAGATTAGATTCCTGCCCCCGAGTGTGAGATTGCTTGGTTTCAGACTGCAACATTACATGAAGCTTTTATGGTATAACGCATGCCATTACTCGAGTGTTTCAGGCATAGGATGTAAAGGACAGGCTCTTTGATGTCCTATATCTGGTCTTTATGTCGACTCAAGGCTGTGTCCAAAGCATTTGTGACAGATTTAGAAACACCCTGACAACGGATCTCATTTAGTAATAGCTTCCTTCCCCTGATTATTTCCCCTGGAAGTTGAAATCTTGCTCCTCTGACTGACCCCATACACTTTTTCTACTTAGCGGGGAATAAAACGGATGCTTAATTTGCGAGAATTAGCAAGCTCTGTAAATGTAAACTGAATTAAAGGATTAAGAATAATAGAGCGGAGTCAATCCTGCTCTCACAGCTCTTTCCCTTTATTGCTCGATTGCCTTTGTACTTTCAGTCCTGCCTCCCCTTTTTCCTGCAGCACATGTCTTAGGTTTCGTCTCTTCCCACTTCTTCAGTGAGGGTTTATGCTGCCAGGTGATCTGGGCTGAAAAAAATGTCACGGGGGCAGTTTTGGTTGCATTGCTACAGAGGTAAGCTTAAAGCTTCAAATCCAACAGATTTTCACACCTCTGACACTACCATTTGGCATTCACTAAATACAGGTGACGAGATTAACTGACAGTTCAATTAATCCTGTAACCTCTCTTAAACAGGCACTTTATGGCTACATAGTGCATGAGTGCTAAAGACGAGGCTAACACGCCCCCTTACATCAACGAAAACAGATTACAGATTATATTTACATATAGGGCAAGGCCTGAAATAATGCTGTCTCAGGTAATTAGTTTGGGTGGGGACTGGTAAACTTCCCTAAATCCACTATAGAGTCACAAAGAAGACAGAGTCGCTAATGTTAGCATTAGCTCCAACTCTTGAATGGATTTTTTTTTTATGTAAGCTGGTCCAACAAACTATGAAATAGTTTTGGCCTTGGAAGTAACGTTGAGTTAGTTTACCAGCAAGCTAGTTAGCCGTCCACGCTAACAGACTCTGCTAACAGAAAAAATAGGCCGTTTACTTAGTTAACTTCTCTCCTTCAAACTTTTAAGGGCCTTATTTTTCTGATTTTTTTAGCTGAATGTTTTCACTTTTAGGATGAGGCCTCATATGTGTTTGACAGTCAACACTGTCTCAAGTAAAGTTTGGTTTGGTTGCGTAAGCCTAAGCTCTGATATCATCCACAACTATGGCTTGTATATCTTGAAAGGAGCTTTTTTGTGTAGTTCAACGAGGTATGACATGCTCTTTAGCCTTGGAAGTAGCGTTCAGTTTGGTTACCAGTAAGCTAGTTAGCCGGACATGCTAACAGACTCTGCTAACAGAACAGACTCATAAACTATTTAATCCATTCCTCACACTTCACTCCTTGTGTTTTTGGTTTTCACTCTTACTACAGCTCCATGCACCATTTTGACATGCAGAAAAATCTAAAGCTTAGTTATGCTGCCAAGCTATGATTAGATAATCACTGTTGGAGAGAGAGGTTAAGTGAAGGGTCAATTAAGAAAAACTGAAAAAACTAGCCCGTACGTGCCTTTGTACACCTCATTCTTTTGTGATGGTGAATGGCATGCTCGCAGCTGATCAGATGGGCTTGTTGTCTTTGTCCGTAATGCCCTCACATGGTATTCCAGCCCACCTCCGTTTAATCTCTTTGGGCCTGAGCCAACTCTAAATGCACAGATCGCCTCTTTTCACAGAGACAGCAGTGTCAGCAGAGCTGTGCTTCTCTGCTGAGCCCCCGAGCAGACCCCTGGGTCACTGTCTCCCATGCCCTGAAAAGGAGGTTGAACCTGTGGGACCGGCGCTGTAAAGTGGCCTGGTACTCATCAGCCGCTGGAGGTGTTTTGTCTAAAGCTTTTTCATTCATTTACTCTGCTGTGTGAGTGTGCCCTTAACATTAAACAAGCAAGGGCAGACGTGTAAATATTTAGCCTTCCATGTTTGAGAGAGTTCAAAGGCGGCTGAAGAAATGAATGGAGGACGCGCTCCAACTTCAGCAACCCAGATAAAAGAAGCTGAATTAAATGTCCATAAAGAAACTTCACAGCTAAACCTACAGTTTCATTGTGAGGGGGCAGCAATTAATCACAACCGTGTCTTTTAATGTAGGACACCAGTGCTTCCAGTTTCACATGTCCCTTGAGTTTCCCACCACAGTTGCTGATTAATGTGCCCTCAAATTCAAACTCCACCGTCCCGTAAAGTCAGGTTAGCTATTGGTTATTCCTCAAAATGACTGGGGGTGTGTAAGAGGAAGGGGCTATAAGGTGTTGGGTGAGAAAGGCCAGAGAGGTCATTTTAGCCACCAGCATAGGCGTTGTTGCCAGAAAACACAGTCTGGATATCTTTAGTCAGAAAGGTCAGAAGCTGGGTGGGAGAAACAGTTCATGGGAAGCAATGTAACTTCCTCATTTTGACTCCCTCTTAAGTTTGAAATTCCTTGTAATGATTACTGAACGTAAAATACTTTTACATTCATTTTGAATGTTTTCCCCTTGGTATATTTAATATCCACAGTTATTGATCTGTACAAATATCTATTTTGTTTGTCATGTTTCAAATCGGTGTCTTTTAAGTTGTACATGCCAAGACTGTTTTCTGTCTCATTACCGTTACAGATTCACAGCTTCAGATTGCTGCCCCCTGGGCACAAAAACTACACAAAGTTCCTTGTGACATTTAGATAAGTCAGATATATCTTCATTATCTACAGCATCTGATGGGTTCAGGGTTGGGTCAACCAGATGAACTGACATCATGGTAAATGTCAAAGCTGTTGATGGAAGGAAGAGATGCACTTCAAAGACAGAGAAAGTTCTCGCTCAAGTCTTTCTTCAACTGTCTGTTAAACAAATTAGGAGGGGATTTTTTTAATTTTATTTGTCAAATTAGGAGCTATGATGTGGAAAGACCCTAACTAAATTCTGCCTAATTTTTCTGGGAAAGATAATGATGTCATTCTTTACGGCAGGAAATAAACACTTGTCCGTCAGAATGCTAATGTGAGGGCCCGGTTGTTCATTTATTGGATTTGTGTGGGATGCTTCCTAATGACTGGAAGTGAAGATTAAAGCTGAATAAACAGGGTGAAATTCCACGAATGCCATCGAGAACAGTTGGCCTTATGTCACCATGGGTGAGCATGACGAGCTGTCCTGAAGGATCATGCGCCTGCTTCAACTATCTCTTCTGTGTCATATGTCACAATTTCACACAAATGTATTAAATGTTTTGAGGAAGTGAGATAAACGGTGAACACTGGGGACAAAGCTGGGGGTTTATCAAGTTAGTTTATGACCTAATGTGACCTCTAAGCAACCCAAAATCACTCTCTTGACTTAAAAGGTTTACATATAAGTTGATGTGTGGCCAGTTACTTATTGTTCGCCAGCACTGTGCAGGTTGTTACTTTAAACGTGCCATTTGCAAGGATTTCTGTTAGTGTTGTGTTTCTCAACCCTCTCCTGTATCGTTTGGAGTTGTCCTTGTCCCAACTCACCTGATACAAACGAGTGGGTCGTCGTCAGGCTTCAGCAGAGATCGATGACGAGCTGATCACTTGAATCTAGGTGTGTGCGGAAGTGTTCACTTGTCTTTGTTCAGCTTTGTTGTCCTTGTTTTTAGCGGTATGTCTTTGAGAGTCATTGAGAGCAACCTTAAAACCAGATTCAGTTTCCTTGTCCGTGTACAACAAGTAATTATTGATAGTTTCTTCTGCTGAAGTCATTTTGGTCTCTCTGAACAAATGACATTCATACAGCTTAGAAGCAAAAACCATCAAATATTATTTATTTTTTTTTGCTCAGCTTAACTTGAGATGAATCAATAATCAAAATAGTTGCACCATAATTTAATCAATCTTGAGTTCTCCCTTGGAAGGCATAAACCTGTACATCTTTCCAACGTCTGCGTTTTCTCTCTCCGTCCCAGGTGACATGAACACAAGTTTATTGATCGGTCATGTCAAGTGTATGTCAATTAGTAGAAGCAATGAAAGATCAATAGATGGGCCATGTAACGTGCACAGTACAGCATACACATACTGCTGACATACATAGGATTGTCTTGTATTTAGCTTCATTGTTGGCGATGTTTCCTTTCAAAAAGTCTCAAATGAAGTTGAAGCTTTATACCTCCAGCTTTCAAGCCTCTGCACATTTGTGTTTGATACTGAAAAGACAGATTTAGCCTGGACTACAACCTTAAGAATAATATACACCTTTTTTTTTTTTTAGAAGAAGAAATGTGAAAAAACATGACTTTGGACTTGTTTTCAAAGGATAAAGATGTATGTTCAACATCAGCGTTCACAGATTATTCATCCCCTGCAAGACTGCACTTGAATATACAACCGTGGTCACTGTTTCACTTTCATTGGATGCAGCTCATGTGGCGGTTCTTTTATTAAGAGGAAGTTGAGCGTTGCAGAGGGTTTACATCTTTCAGCTAGTTTCACTCGAGATCCTGTGGCTGCAGTGTGTGGTCAGCTATAGGTGTCTGATTGTTTACATTGCTCACATGTCGCATTCACACAGAAATTATAGCCTCAGAACGAGTCCAACGAGCCAAGTTTCTGTCCGGTCGCTTTAATTTGCGGGGGTCCCATGAAGGACTATCATTGTTTTAATTAAGGCCGTTTAAGCGTCGTAAGTTCTCAAGGCTGAATGCTCCTGTCTCGTCCCTCTTTGTCCTTCCCCCTTTAACGGTTTAGCATTCATTCTGGATCTGCACCTGTTGATTGGAGCATACGTCTTTCCCATTTTACGTCTTGAATTTACAGCCCTCAGCTGGAGGGACGACCTTTCACTCGGCCTCTATGGGAGAGCTGCAGCAGCTGTGATGACTTCACTGGCTCCTCGTGTAAAAAGACATGGAGGAGGGAGGGGAGAGGAGGGGAGGCTCTCTGCACCTTGAACCTGATAGCAGCCTGATTTGACACGCCGCCTCCGTCAGCTGTTAGCTTCTATCTGATTGAAGCGATTTTCAAAGAAATAAAAAGGTGTATTCATTCCTCCTCATGATCTCATTTGTATCTTTTCATGCAAATCAAAGAGAGGCAGGAAGAGACCACTAAAAAGTCCCCAGTTCTTCATATGTGTGGTCCTTGGCAGCAGAAAATGGACTTTTATGTGAGGCCAGCAGCTGTGTGAAGAGAAACATTAGCAATGCTGACTCATTACAAAGAGTAGCTGAACACTCCGTGCCAATTTATTTCTGCTTTTGGCAGAGAAGGACACACTTGCAGTGGATAACAGTGTGTCAGTGAGGAGAAATCTCTGCTTTGTAAATGGATGATTTTAGGAAGTGCCCCATTACCGGGCAGCTCCTCGCGCCTGCTGGCTTTCCTCTGGAGCAGCTGTCGGTCAGCGTGTCAGTGGGTAAATCTCCGAAATACAGACCGCTAATGAGGCTGCAGCTCTTGAGGAAGGCCTGGCCCTGAACTCAGCATCACACGTTTTTAAGTGACGAGGTTCCCCGGAGAAAGGTTCAGACGTCTGAGTATTACGCACTCCACTCAAATACACTCATCTGCAGATTTGCTGTCTACAGATCTTTTCTGACTACATTTTGAGATCTCATTGTGGTGGTCGGTGAACCTCGGGTGGTCTCTCGAACCCAGACCAGTTCCAGGGCAGACCTTTTTTGTTCCCGCCGACTGTTGCCCTCCTGTTCGTCACTCCGGTCAAGAGGGTTTTTGGGTAATGAGCTTGTTGTCGATGAAAGACCTGTCGCAGATTGCGGCACTAGCATCGGCACTGCTGCGCATTCCTGATGGTTCACGTTACAGCGGAGATGTGAAGCAACTGGAGTTCAAGTTTAGTAACTGGTGACTCAAAGGGGCTGACGATGCTTTTATTCAACTGGTTGGAAGCAGCTCATTGCAGCTCTTACATGACCCAGTACCCAAGGAAGTGGGCTGAATGGGCAGACGTCTCATAATCCCAAGCAATGTTCGAACACAGTTAAATCTGTTGCTTTATTCAAGATAATGTTTCATTTGGTCACTTACGGTCACACACCTTGGCGGAGGTAACTAGTTATCTAACCGCTCTATTGTCAACTGGTGTTTCCATTGCTCACTCATGATTATTTATTGCTCCGTATTATGTTCAACAATGAACACAACGACTCTTATGATCCCACGCTTCTTCATAGTATCAACAGACTCCGTCTTTTGTTTGTGACAGAAAATACATCCTGTGCATTCATGGAGGATGGTTAGTTTGGTATCAGCCCTTTCTTGCTTTAGTCTTTCTCTACTGTTCCCGCTCACCATTTGCACCTCTGGCCATATCCCACCCTTGTATAATAAAGTCACATCTGATCTGGTTTGATGTCGGGTGGTGGTTCCAGTCTAATGTGCTGCCAGTATCGCGGCGTTGGAGTGTTTATGGACGGCAGCCAGCCAGATCCCTCAGTGACCTATTGTAGACGAGACTTTCCCCTCCGAGCGCCGCGGTTATCAAGTGACTGACCTGGTTTAATCAACGTCAGATGAAAAAGGATTTCCCACAGCGCACCAAAGTCACGGTGGGAAATGTCATACAAGCTCTCCTGCTGCAAGCCTCAGCGTTCTAGCAGCAGTTGGTTTGGTTGCTGCTTATCACATATAAATAGAGATGGTGCATAAATGAAAGCGCAGTCAGGTTCAGATATGAGTATGCAGTGCCTGCATCATGTCCATAAGAGCTGCTGCGCACTGTAAAAGGTACATGTGACTGAGTGCCAGTGAGCGGGATTTCATCTGAGTGCCAGTTTTAGCCGGGCCACGCTCAGATACCAAACCTCCACAAATAGTGTGAGATCACGTGAGGGGGCACGGTGCCAGTTGGGTCGTGTTGGTTACAACCTCTCCCACATTCTTTTGATTTGCTGTCAGCCCCCTGCAAATACATTTTCTCTGACACGTGGCGTCCCGGCTTTTACAGCCACTCAGCTGCTCCAGAAGTCAAACTCTGTGTGAACCATATAATGTCCTTATAATGGGTTAGGGTTCCTCTGTTTTTTACTCTAGGTTTTGCTGTACAGGACTTCAGTTTGTGTTTGTTTTCACTGCAACCTTTTTTTTTTTTTATTTAAAGGGGCACTCCACAGATTTTACACATTAATATATTCATTACTGATTTTTCATTCTGAGAAAGGTGGATTTCCATGTTTTTCCTTTAAGCTTGAGTCATCATATCTCATCCTCTGTCACCTCAACTTTGATCATTCTGTTTTCTAATCGTACAATAAAGAATCACTGGACTCCATTTTTTAAAGGAACAGAACAGTTTTTGCAAATAGTTTTTAACCAAATTTACTTTTTTATCGTTAAATTTGGTGTTATTTGGGGGTGAGGAAATAAAATTACCATCACTTGTCAACATCCTGCCATGTTTACATCTGGCACCAGCATCTGAACCCTTCTTTTAAATGGTGCATGAATTTGAGGAGGGCGACTCTTTGTCCTGATTTTAGCCTAAAATATGTTGACAGCTATTGGGTTTGGGTTTTTTAAAGATTCTTTTTAATATGTTTGATTATATTCTTCATGCAAAAACAGCTTGTTCTGCTTAAACATCCTCCCAAGACATGTAATAAATAACATTATTAGCCTGTAGTTCTTTCTTGCACAAGCAAACAAGGTGACATCCTCTGGTGTTGCTGTCTTGTTTAAATTTCAGAAGTCACAGTTGAAAGCAGAGCTGTCCATAATGACGTCGGCGCCTCTTCTGCGACACGTTGCTCTCAACTTTACAACCAGAGGCTCCTCTAAACTCTCGTGTGGTTTATGGCCTGCCAAAATTAACACATATTCATCAAGTTCATCAATGTGTCTGAGCAACTTGATGTTTTAACCCCTTACACCGCAGGGGAGAGCAAGTAATAAGAAACTAAAACTTTTTTTTGAAACCCACAGATTCGTTCTACAGATGTTAAAATGACCTCCAGCACAATATTTGCATTTGATGGTCTTGAATATTAGAAAACACCTTCCACTATAAGCCAACAGCCACCAACCTAACAATTCAGTTAAACCCAAAATGTTAAACTTTTGTACCAGAGGCTTAAATGTATCATATTTCGATGCACAAGTCATAATTTATGATCAGTACGTTGGCGAATGTTACCTAACATTACGTGCTGTACATGTTGTGTTTTTGAGGTTGGGGTTTATAACTGGCCTGTTGCGTTAGTCTTTTATAGGGGCACCTTATAAACTGGCCACGAAGTTTATTAGAAGAATTCCTGAGAAATAAAACTCATCTTTACAGCTTGTTTTGGTGTGACCGCCTTGCTAACGGTGGCAAATGCTCGCTAACGTTGAAGTAGTTATTGTTGTTATTGAGGATAGGGTTTATCACTATCACTTCTTTACTATAAATGACAGTCTTTCTTCTTCTTCTTCTTCTACTGAATGTATTTAAAATCTCTCAGTTCAATACACTCAAACATGTTACAGCTTGGTTTGGTGTGACGAGTAGCCTTATGTTAGCTAACAGTTGCAAATGTTAGCTAACATTACATGCTGTAGATTTTGTACTCAGTCAGTTACTCAGTCAGTCCACTGTTTTTTTGTTTTGTTTTTTACTCTATGACCTTTCACTTTAGTTGTAGTTTAGCTTTAATGCTTCTTAAGAGGGGAAAGCAAGGGGGGAAATATCTACATTACCAAGTTTAGTTTATTCTCTCTAACTCTTTCGCAGCTAACACTCCCAAGTCATTATGAAAGTGGTGTCTCATTTGCAGTATTGAAAGTTTTGATAACTCGCATTATGAAACAGGGGACGGCTCAGTCATATCAGTAGTCAAACATGCTCCTCTTTCTCTGTTTTGCAGGCCGGGTGGTGTTGCAGACCCTCGCGCGGAGTTTTTCTGCAGCTGTCGCGCACTGAAGGTACTGATCTGAATGGGATGGATGCAAAAGGTGGAAGCAAGTCGGTGTTGGATTCGGTTTCACACACACAGACTCGCACAGAGATACTGCATGTTTTTTAATACTATCCACTTCCCCCTTTCTTTGAGAGGACACAGATACACCCTGAATGGGCCCCTGTGGTGATACGCATTGTGGTTGGGAAGTACCTAGTACTACAACTGTCATGCTGGTCTGCTTAAAGGGACAGTGCTGATTACTTGTGGTGCACTACTTTCTCCTCTCAAGGCTTTGAAACATCCATATGGTTATATAATTCTAGAATTATTCTGTGCAGTTTAGCAGTTGAATAGGGTCTTTTCTGTATCATACATGAATGTTTCTAGATGATCAGGATATTGACTTGTCTCTTAAAATGCGGAATAACTTCTGTTCATATTTGTTTAATATCTCTATAAAGGTGCAATATGTAAGACTTTGCAATGTGCCGAATTCAGAGGGCAGCATATCACCAGGGTTACCACTAATGGTGCTAACTGTAGCTGCAGTTAGCTATTCAGCTCAGCTAGCAGTACAGCTAGCAGTCCGGACTGTGAGCACAGAGCAGCGGAGGAATGTTTGGACTTGTCGGTGCTAGCTGGTTAGCATTCAGTAAATATATTTCTCTGCAACACAAAATATATGTCATAAAGTCAAATTTATTTAACCATTCTGTTGATAGTTATTTTGAATGTTTTCAACTAAAATCCTTAAAAGCGAACTCCAATTATTTGCACTTGTAATAAGAGAAAAGCTTCTTGGGTGTTTTAAAATTTTAAAAAACTAAAAATATCAATGATTTCTGGGGCCATGACACTATTGAGCCAGCATACAGTGAGAATTCATGACATTGTGTAAATGAAGTCAAACCACAATGAGGTGAAAGAGGAATGGAATTTGTTTTGCAACAGTTTCTGAAACCACACACATTTTTACTTTCATATGCCTCCTCATATGTGTTGTATGTACTTTCTGGCACTGTACACTGTTGAATCCTGTAAAAAGAAAAAAAAATCTTGTCTGAATAAATTTTTCACCCTAGCAGATGTTTACTGAGCGTGTGTTTTTCTTCGAGTCCGACAAGTGGACGAGGCGTGTTCCTTATACCCGAGCCGGTCATGTTTGTTCTGCACGGCCGCCTCCTGTTTACAGCTGCAGAGAGTGAAAGCGTTTTATCTGTACATGAGCTCCACACAGTTTCTCATAAGGGTAATTTATGCACACAAGATGCTATATCTGTACTTAAAATCACAACACATGACCATGGTGTCGTCCCACAGAATTTCCAGTTATTGGCGTCTTGAAAGCGTTTAACGTCACAGTTTTTTCTTATATAGTTCCGTCAGGTAGTTTTTTTATTGGTGATACGAACATTGTACTCACAGCGGAGTAACAGCTGAGATCAGCGAAGGCGATGACAGGTGACCAGCAGAGACGATGCTGCTCGTGGACATATTCAGACACAAATTCCTACAAAACAGCGAGCCGATGATAAAAACAAGATATTACGTACTGTATCAACCGGGGAACTTTAAAGGTGATGGTCAGTGGGGTTTGTTACCTGGCTAGCTATTTCCCGTCTTTAAGCTAAGCTGTGCTAACCATCTCCTGGCTGTGGCTTCATGTTTACTGTACAGATCTGAGTGTGGTTTTCTTGTCTAACTCTCTTCAAGAGAGCAAGCGAGAGTATTTTCCCGAAATGACGAGCTGCTCTTTTAACACATATTCTGGCAGCAGCTGAGAGCAGGTGTTGAAGTGCCTTGCTCAAAGGCAGGCTGAGTGTCATTTGGGTGTGCAGGTTTGCAGGTGCATGTGTTGGTTCAGACTTCACTCTACATCCCTCTTAGCTGTGCCAGGCCAGCAGAAACCTTTGGATGTGGTCAGCTGAGCGGTTAGTCATGCTCACTGGACTGGAGATCCTTCTGCCACCGTCACTTTTTTTTAAAAAAATCTTCCATAACTTTATTTGAATATCCTCTTTTCGTGTTAAATGTCCCCCGGTTTTTAACTTGAAACACTCATCCTGAGCAATTTCGGTTGATCTCAAAGGACGACATCGTTTTCGAACGCGGCTGGTCAATCTGTCTGATTTTCTCTTTCGCTCGCTTTGATGTAAAGCCGAGGTTGGATGTGGAAGAAAAGAGAAGAGGTTAAACAAACACAAAACCTCATTTAAATAAACCTCTGTCAACTCCCACTCCCTCTCCCTCTGAGGTACAGGAATGCGCTGTCGTGCTTCACATCCCACACAGAATTGCTGCAGGACTTCAGGTAATGAATGAACCGGGGATGCCCACCCAGCAGCCAGGAAACAAAGACAGACTGCAGACTTCACTCCCAGATTGGTAAAGCATGACTGAGTTTCCCACCGCCGTGCCACCTCATCATACAGGATGGTTTAACCCACACAAACAAACATTGGCATAAGGTACGCTGTGTACACACAAACCAATACTCTCATTCATCTTCTTCATTTTTTCTTTTTTCTTATGGTCCGAGATTTCTACTCCTTTTTGTCCGCACACTGGTAGAAAGAGAAAACTTTCCACAGTATTTTATTACATCGAAACCTTTATCATCCATCATATTGCTGAAATGGAGCAACTTCAAAAAGGAAATACAACTTCCTAAAGTTAATTTTAAAACTTGTTTTGTAGTTTAAAGTTCCTGAAAAAAAATCTTGTTTCTCAATCAGCACCTTACTAGGAGTAATGGAGTCCGACACGAACACACAGTTTTCTCCCAAAGTTTGTGCACTTGTGATTATTTCATATCAGAAATGTCCTTATTTGTCTATTTGTTCTTTCTTTTCCTGCTGATTTAAAGTGGGCCGGACTTGTGATGTCACAAGCTTCCAGGCACCAATCAGTGTTTAGCAACATTTGAATCAAAATGTGATGACGGGGAAGATTGTGAATCAAAAAAGGTCTAGTATATAATAAAACCTACATTTTGCCTGTTTAGTTATGAATATGTAACAATAGTAAAGATGTTCGACAAAGTTTTCTGCGGTTTTAAGGAGATCTGAGGAAATATTCACTGTCTTGTTATGCGACAAAGCGAAGTTAATGATGAGTACCCGTGGAGTCGTCTCGTGTGCTTACAATGTGCTGCGACGCTTTACGGGCCAGTAAACTTGTTTAAATGTCAATTTAAGTGAGCTTGACGAGTCTTCTTTTCTTTTACTGGGTCAGAAAAGACAGCAAGGTGAAGGGACGGACGGACGGAGGAGGCTAGAATGCAACAAAAGGTATCACATTCATTGTTTATTGTCACGCCTGTAGAGCAGGTAAGTAAGTCAAGCGGCCTGTTAGCTTTGCATAAAGACTGGAAAAAGGGACGCGCGTTTACATTTACAATACGTTTTTATTAAATTGCTGGACTAAGTGTGCAGGTGCTGCCTTGTCTTCAGTCACACGATTGCCTGATAGCCGTGGACATGTGTTGTGCGTATAACCAGCCTTTTCCTTAAAGACATGACAACATCGCCACAAGAGTTCCAAGCCAAGCTGGGCCCAGGAAGTCAATCTACTGGTCCCATTTGCAGTCACATAAAGACAGAAAGAGCTGATTCTCCGTGTTTGCAATCGTTATGCTGTGCTAAGCTAAGTGGCTGTTCGTGGTCGCTGCTCTCAGGTTTGAGTGGAATCATTCATCTTACAGAGAGCAAACCAGCGTATTTCCCAAAATGTCAAGTTTTTGCTTAAAATATCAATAAAATGTTTGTCCTTAATTCTTATGTTTTTATCTTGTAGTGATGATACTAGAAATATGTAAAGTTTTGTCATCGTCACCAGTTTCATGTATCGATGGGTCACCAGCTTACCCAAAAAACTTCTTAGAGTCGAATAGACAAATTCAGAAGAAAGAAATACAAAAATGAAAGGAATGTCTGAAAAAAAAAAAAAAAAAAGAATGTTTACGTTAATGTATCCAAAGATCTGGCAACTCCTCAAACTTATCTTGGGAACCACAGTTTTTGGATCTCCAGTAGTTATATAAAGAAATCTATTCCTAATCTGTTCCTCTAAATTAATTTCACAGGCTCTCTTGACCTTCTTACAGGCATTTCTCACTATGAACCAGTGATGATCACAAGTCGGCCAATGATAAACATGCCACAGAACACGTAATTTGCATTATAATGACTTCCTCTCCAACAGTCATCACCCGGAGCTTTTCAGCTGAGGAAAAAAATGTCCCGACTGTCTGACCTCATCGTCAGTGGTCCAGCCTCGGTTCATGCCCTCGCTCTTTTGATGTGGCTGCTCTGTTTGTTCACCAGCGCCAGCGGTCTGTTCTCTCCCATTCAACAATCTGCCACTTGCTAAATCCCTCACTCTGACTGGGCCGCGGCGGCATTGTTTGCATTTTTACATCAGGAGGTGAGAAACATGCTGCCTCGTTCACACCTCTCGAGCCTCGATTCCGGCTGCAGGGTTCATTCTGCAGAGATCAGGTGTGACCCCTTACCTGCGGTCAAATCCAGCGTGGGCTCCATCAGACAGCCGGCAGTGTCGTCTCTCAGTGCGTTTACATGCACAGCTTAGTCGGATTACAGCCATAGTTCGACTACGCTACTCAATCGGACAACTGCAATTGTCCGAGTATACATGCCGGTGAGAAAATCAAGTTATTGGCCGAAGCATGTCGTACCCCGGTACGATAGGTGGCGCTGTACCCATTTCAACTAGAGGTAATAGAGCCACTTCCTGCTGACCTCTTTACATCTCCAGCAACAACAAACTCTGCCTCGGCATTCGAGAAAGATGGCGTACGAAGAGCAAGACGAAGCTACATCTTTGTACATTTCGCATATGGTGTACATGATAATTACACAAACTAGATGCACAGTGGCGCTCATGCTTGCGGGGATTTCGGAGGAAAGAATCATCGTGTTGTTTTCTATTTCCTGCAACAACACGACTAATCGTCTCCTTCTAGTTTGGTTTTATATTTACTGTACCTCCTGAGAAAAAGGGACTCTGGCTCAAATGTGAAACAAAGATTTCATGAGAAGCAAGAAACACCTGAAACCATGATTCACTCGCTGATGATACACACCCCCAGTTTTAAAATCACTCAGGAAACGGTGAACGGTCATGATAACGGCTTTGAACTCGTCCTAGTAGAGTCTGAAGAGTTTGAAAAGTAACAGTGTTCAAGGGAAAGTTTCCAGACTCGCCAGAGACACAAAAAACGTTTTTAATGAATCATCACTAACAGGAACGATTAAAGATAAGAAGCATTCAGCACTGTTTGATTACTCATAAGCGCTCCAGACTGCGAGGCATCGACTTAATTCAAGAGCAAATAATTCAATATTTACATTTTTTTTAAACATGTGTTTGCTTTATCGCAAGGAGCTGCTGAATCATGAGTACAGCAAATGGAGCTACGACTTGCACTGATCTCTCGCTGGCAATTCATTGAGAAGGAGAAATAACAGCTGAAACTGAAGAGAGGAAACCATAGAAGTATCAAGTCAAGTTCCTCTTGTCTTGACAGCTCCACCACCACCATAAAAGGAGGGGAGTTTCATTCACAAATTTGAACTCCTTGAACCCACGACAGCACCCAGTGGCACCCTCAGATGCTGGATGACTTACAGTGCGTAAAAAGTTATTGCAAACACAAGCGTGACGAGGTGAAACAGACGACTACTTGTGTAATCATGCAGATAAAGCTCATGCATAGCCTTATACCTGTCTCCCTTAAACCTGTAGATTTTTGTCATAGCTTTTGTCAATCTGCGAGCAAAAAATACTGCTGCGGTGATCTATGTGCAGCAGTATTTCCCATAGATCAGATGTAACAGGACGAAACTGGCTTATTTAATGGTGATAAAGTCGGCGATGTAGCTCGCTGTGACTCTACAGCAGCACAGTATTTTTACTACTAAAGGTCAGTGAGGGTGAAGCGAGATAAAAATAGAATGGGCCCATTAAGCAGTAGTATGTCTTCATCAGCAAATCTTCAATTAAAATAGCTGCTCAGACCGCTAGTCATTTAATCCCTTTATCTAAAGGATCTGGACCACTACGCTAATGGGTGTGTACATATATGCACGTGCGGCTTTGTGTTTGTATATGCATTTTCTTATCTGCCCATCGAGTAATATTATACAGCCGCCCTTACTACACATTATCTCTTTTATCTTCTTTTTTCCATTCAGCTCAGACTTAACCGAGTCTACTTAACCAAAAAACTCCCCGCAGCGGAGAGTCGGTAGATTAAAAAGTGTCCAGACAGGCTGCAGGTGAGCAGCTAACCTGGCGTTCCCAGGCCCCTCGGTGGAAAAAAAATAGTACGAGGCAGCTGTGGGAGGTCTCTGAGTGCCTGTAACTTGGCAGGGAGTGCGTTCGAAAGTATGCCCTCTCCTTTAAGTCAAACACCAGCACAGGCTGCTACTTGCTCCTGTCCAACTGATCTGCCCGCCCACACATGGGAAAGCACTTTCCAGGAATCATGCTCCACCGATCCCCCGTGCCCAAGCCAGGCACCTTTATTTCATTTAAACCCATCACTTTTGTTTGGGTTAAAGAGATTCCTTAAAATAACAATCGGTACTGTAAGGCACAGTAAAAGGCTATAAAGTTCCAGCGTGCATTCAAACAGCGCTCTTTAATCAAAGGCTTGGCTCGGAGCACCAAATAACGATGATACAACTGAAAGTGAATTCCCCCCGTACTGCTGAACAAGCCACAGTATACAGAGCTGTCACATGTTATATAGACTTAAACTGCTCACTATATCAAAAGGCTGCCCATTTCCTGGCGGTGAAATACAGGCTCTGTCACGGCCGTGAGTGCTGAGCTGTTCACTCGCGTTGCATTTTAATGTGGATGTATGACGGAGGAGTAATTGGAATTTATCCCAGAACACTCTCGCTCAGTCAGAGCTATACGTACAGTGTGACTCTGTTGGCTATCGAACGTTTAAATTAAGACTTTCCACAAGACTCCTGACATTTGTAATGTGGAGCGTCTGTGTTTTTCCACCAGCATATGCTTCAGCAGGAGGATGAAACATGTTAGATTCCCTCATAGGATGAAAATGTGGTTCAACGCGTGTGATTATAGCAAAACTGACCCCGAACAACTGTCCATCCATCGTAGGCAAACCCGATGCCACAGATCACATGAGAATTTGTTTCTGCCTATTTTCTCACAGAAAATGATGTAATTGTGCACAGCCGCTAGCAGTGCTCATGTGAAAGTCACATGTGCTATTATGTCCTACAACTTGAAAGATCTGTGTTAAATATTCAGTATATACAAGTAGAGACAAGGAAGGCGGTGCTTTCTTGCCCCAGGTTAGGAGAAGATTGATAAACCTCTCAAGTCTTGACATTAGGCTAAGGGGCAATGAGTTTAACTTTTAGCTTAGCTGAAACTAAAGCCACAAAGACTATAAGCGGGGGGCGACCTAACCCTGTCTCTCCAAAGTTCAGAGATAAATCTACTAATACCTCTAAATGTCACTATGTATTTTTCTTTCTTTGCTAATCCATACACAAACAGAAATGTAAACAAAAGGACTCCAGGAAGTCACTGTATGTGGTTGCTAGGAAACCCTTGCAGCGCACAAAATCCCAATAAAGCTACGACATTTCTGTTTATGTGCTCATTAAACAAGTTATATGAAATGTATTTGTGAGCTTGAGAGTTACTGATTTACTTTTAGCTTTGTAGAGGGCCAAGCTAGCTGCATCCTCCTATTTATACTAAGCTAAGCTAACCGCATCCTGGCTCAAGCTCTATATCTCACTTAATCACACGAGAGTGGTATCAATCCTCTCGTCTACCCCTTGGCAAGCGGGTGATTTTACATGTAAAATTGTTTGTTCATGTGGAAATATAAAACTTTTCAACTTTGCTTCTTCCTTGCCTTCCCTTGGCGTATAACTGTTGTCGCCGTTGTCGCAAATACAGCATTAGCAACATGGCCACCACTAGCAGCCTGGCTGCTGTCCAAAGCAAAAAACATCCGATAAAATCTTAAATTTGACCTATAAACCCTGACTTCAGTGCTATGAAAAGGCAGAGTATTAATAAGTAGGCAGGTTCCAGTCCAATCCAGTCCCAGTGATAAGGATGAACAGACTGACACATAACTGGAGCTCTCCATTGAGTGAATGTCCTTCCAAACACTTGAGCTCTCCATTGAGTGAATGCCTGTCCGTCCACTCTGGTTTTACCTAGGTTTCTGTAAAATTCCCTTTTGACTCTCAAAATGCATTTTGCATGTATGTGTTTTGGGTTAACTAAAACGTTGAACACACATTTCACAAAATGTAAACTGTTACAGAAAGTTCAACAAGGTATTTTTGGATTCCACTGAAAACAGTGAGACACCGTTGATGTGGAAAATGAACAGCCATATAGGTATTGAAAAATTCTGCTTTTGAATTCTATGTTGTTCAGCTTCTTCACTCTGAGTCACGGTTAGGGGAAGTTGGTGCTCTCTATATGCATATGCACTGGTTGTGAAAACGGGTGCTGCCTTTTTGAAGGAGCCGTTTACAAATCTGCTTGGGGCCTCCCCTGGTCAGCCTGGCTCTCAGTTCTGCTAAGCAATGTGTCTATTCACTCTCTATATTGCTCCATTAACCTCAGTGACAATGAACCTGTGTATTGTACTGTAGGGGAAAAAAATGATCATGACTCAAGACTCTTCTTTTAAATTGTGCAACAGTGTACATACCAGAAATGTATATTTAAATGTCACCTGGTGTCTCCTCAACAGGAATTATTATCTTATAACAACAATTTGTTTCAATGGCAGCAGCAGCTGATCCCAGAGGATGCACTGAAAGTGATTCACTCATCCTCTGCTCTTTCCACGCTCACAGCAGGGAGCCGACAAGTGAATTACCTTAGCGTTTACACAGATGCTGACATTTAGACAGGGCCATGAGAAAGGGGAAAGACAGAGTGATCGGGTTGCAGCCAGTGAATCATTTTGTTCACCTAGAATACTCTGTGTTTATGGTGGAGTGTGTTGTTACGGGCTATCATAACAGCCCGTGAGAGGATGGCACATCTCTCTTGTCTGTTTACCTGCTGGGTTTATGTTAGCGGGTGTCACCGCTGCCCTTTGCCCCCCTCCCGGGTCTCACTCTCGGAATGGGTCAGCCGGTGAGGTAGTGAATGTTGGTTAAGCAAACTAACACCACTCAGGGCTGCTTTCTGACAGCGGTTTTTAACAACTGATTGAATCCTAAATGTGAAAAACAATAAACTCCCATTCACTTTTCAGACATTAAAGATCAGAAAAAAAACAGCCTTTTTGAGCTCAAACACACAAACTGCCACTTATCTTCATGTCTAGAAGATCTCGCTTTAACATTTAAATTGCACAAGATACAGGAAATTGCATCATCAACTTTTCAGGCAGAAGTCGGTGTGCATACTCTAAATTCAATGTGGTAAACCACTTACTCTGCGACTATAAAAATCTGTATCTTGAATGGGGGCCATGTTGCGCATGTGTTCTGACTTTGTCACAGTCCTCGCATGTTTATCACCCCACTGACACTTCTAGGAATGATGGTTGTCACGTCTTCACAGAATGTAGCGCATGTTTCTTTGTAGCATGGACCTAAAATAAAGCAGCAGTTTCCTCTTTGTTTGAAATGCATGTTTCCTCTCTGTAGAATCACTTTGGCTTTTATGTTTTTCTATGCAGGCAAATTAGCAGCCTCACATAATGAGCCAGAGGTTAATATACAGGATTAACCTTAATAAATGAAGGAAGGTGCATGAAATATGCATCAAATAAACACACAGACCAATTTGTTCTAGAATAATTTAGGGGATATTTGTAGGGATATTTGGTGAACTCCCACGAGGCCGCAGTGCTCCAGAGGGTGTCAGCATTTTGAGGTATAATTTGGGAAATGTTGCAGTCGTAGACACCAACCCAGCTCCACGAATCACCACCACCTCCCCCGATACCCGTCTTCTCGTTTGTACCTCCTGTCCTCTCCTGCAGTTCAAGCAACGGTTATCAGAATTGCAAATATCAAGCGCAGGGCCGGCTCCTAAATCAGAATTATTAATGACCGAGCCCTTTTGAAGTTTACTCCGGGAGGATTTGCATTACAGACTAGCAGGAAAGTATTTAGCCTTGTGGACTTCGTTGTATTTACATTCAGTAATTACCTCACTATGTAAATGCTTTTAGTACTAGTGGAGGGAGTGCGCCATTCCTGTGCATGATTCAGACTGACTGACTACGCACACGGGATCCGCAGGAAACAATGCAGCATGTAACTCGGTGTCACTGTTTCATTCCATTGAAATCAGCTTCATTGTTTACTATTCACACTCCTGACATGATATCACTATAACTGTATCACTGTAAGCTACTGAGAACGCGAACTGAACATTTTCTGCTGCTGCTGCTGCTTCACATCGAGATTGCTGTAGAATGCAAAGCGAAAGTCCCCCATTTTAATAGTACTTGAGTAAAAGTCTTAAAGTATCTGATATTAAAAGCTTCAGTATCAAAAGTACAATTTAAAGTAAATAGTCCATATATATTTTACACATGCTGTAGATACTGTATAAACTGATTACTCACTTGGACAGTTATCGAATCCGATAATCAACATTTTGTCTGACAATCAGAATGTGTTCTTTTTTTTACTCAATAAAGTAAATTGATTAATGTAATCCGAAAAGCAACCAGTAACTAATCATGTCCTCAAATAAATGTAGTGAGCAAAAAGGACATTATTTGCCTCCAAACTGTAATCATCCCATGCAATTCCTTTCCTTTTTCCTTTTTTGTATTTAACTGACTCCTGAGCTGTTGTAACAAGTGAATTTCCCTGTAGGTGAATCTATAGAGTCTTATCTCAAATATGATTGTAGCTATGTTATAAAGTGTGACCAATCATTCAAGTACTGCTCGTATATCGGCTACAGATGATTAACAGGAGAGCTGTGGGCAGTAACGCTTAAAAATCCCTTTACATTAGCTCGGATGAACAATCAAAACAAACCTATATCCTGCTTTTTAAGCGCTCGATGGAGGGGTTAAAGTCAAGAGTCACCTGTGACGACTTTCACAATGTTTGGAAAACCTCGGTACAGAAAAGGGCTTTCTGGGGCACGAGGGTCACACACGCAGAGTCGTCTCCAGTAATTTCACTGATGCCTCACTTCTTGTCTGAGTGGGCTGCTGTGATTCAAGGCAGCGTGAAACTACTGACACACGCACATGACAGACCCATAGATTTGGAGATACCCTTTATGGAATCATCGGGACTTCCTGATTTAATATCGAGCGCGGGGACATTAATCCGTCCATTTTTTATTCAATCATGAACTGTGGCGAAAACTTGTGCCAGCCTCAGACTCTGTGGAGACGACGAAGAAGGCGGAGGAGCAGCTGCTCTCCGCCCACCGTGATGGGCAGGGAGCTTGTGACGTCGGAGCTAGAAGACAAGTTCAGACTCTCCTTTTCTCTCTCTCTCTCTCACACACACACACACACACACACACACACACACAAACACACACACTCGGAAACCACAATTGGATCAAAGCTTGTCATTTTCAGTGCAGTGGCGTTTAGCCATCTCCCATCTAATATAGTGCCTGTTGTTCAGGAGGAGTATAGTTGTGGAGAAGCAGCATAGAATCATGTGGGTCCACAAATGACAGCTCAGGCCCAAAAAAGACCGAGTTCACCGGGTGCAGCTCCGCGACGCCTGAAATTAATTCGCTGCTTCTTCTTTTACTACCAAGTGATTGGACTCAGCAGCAGGAAAAAGGTCAACGAGGAGAGAACATTTGATGATTCAACACTCTGTAAATGACTCGGTCCACGGTGACGACTCTGGGGGGGAATAACGCCCTTGACCC
This sequence comes from Spondyliosoma cantharus, assembly GCA_900302685.1. NCBI lineage: Eukaryota > Metazoa > Chordata > Actinopteri > Spariformes > Sparidae > Spondyliosoma > Spondyliosoma cantharus. Next base: position 398 of record OMLP01023841.1, on the reverse strand, counting down.
CATGAAGAAGTCTTTTTATTATTTGAGCTGAATAAATCAATTATTGTCTTTGTGCGTGCAGTCACAGCCGCGAGACGAAACGTCTTTTTTTATATGCCATCACGTTCATAAATAGGCTGATTAGGGGAGCGGTGGGAGCGCGGGTCATGTGCTGCAATGTGACAGACAGTGAATGGCTGACTGTGTTAGCTCACAGAGGAGGGAGACTCGGGGATGCTGTGTACATGAAGGGCCCTCTGTGTCTCTGCCGTGCACACAAGTATGCATCTCATTACTAATTTTGGACTGAAATAACTCCGCAGCTCAGGGTTTTGGGCTTAAGGCCACCTCAGCTGAGCCCTGACCTGCGCTGTCCACAAACTTGACCCCCTAACGTCATTCGTGTGAGTACAAGCCTC
>OMLP01023840.1:0-24733 GCA_900302685.1 Spondyliosoma cantharus | reverse complement strand
GGTCGGTGACCTGAAGATTGCATCACTGCTTTTTGCAGATGATGTAGTCTTCATGGCACCATCGGCTTTAGATCTACAACGCTCACTGGATCGTTTCGCAGCTGAGTGTGAAGTGGCAGGGATGAGGATCAGCACCTCTAAATTTGAGGCCATGGTTCTCAGTAGGAAACCGGTGGATTGCCTACTCCGGGTGGGGAATGAGTCCTTGCCCCAAGTGAAGGGGTTTAAGTACCTCAGGGTTTTGTTCACGACTGAGGGGATGATGGGGCGTGAGATCGACCAGAGAGTCGGAGCAGCGGGTGCGGTGTTGCATGCACTTCACCGCACAGTTGTGACGAAAAGGGAGCTGAGGTTGAGGTTGAGGTGGTTCGGGCATCTGGTGAGGATGCCACCAGGGCGCCTTCCTAGGGAGGTGTTCCTGGCACGTCCAACTGGGAGGAGACCTAGCGGTAGACCCAGGACCAGGTGGAGGGATTATGTCTCTTCTCTGGCCTGGGAGCGCCTGGGGATTCCCCAGTCAGAGTTAGCCGACATGGCCGGGGAAAGGGAAGTCTGGGGCCCACTGCTGAAGCTGCTGCTCCCGTGACCCGACCTTGGATAAGCGGTTGACAATGGATGGATGGATGGAAGGCATAACCTTGGCGAACTTGTTTTCTATACCTGTGGTCACTCTGCATACTGCTGTATCGATATCAAAAATGTAAAGAAATGGCTGATATTTGTGTCATGTACTGTATCACAAAATCAAATATCGGTCGAAAAATAAATGTGAGTTAATAAAAGGTGTATGTGTGTGTGTGTGTGGGAGACAGAGAGAAAGGCTGGCCCTCTTGACACTTTGCTGTTGCTAGGACTGTGTATTGTGATAGAAATAACCAACCTTTTCATGTGTTCAATTGTAGTTAGACTGTTTACAGTGTGACGGTTTATATCTCTGGATTGCCTCAAATCAGAAATGGACAAATAAAATGAATCAGAAAGCAGACCATCAGTTCATGTCGTAATGCTTTCCACTCTACAGGCTATGGTTTTGAGTTGTGGATCTCCTATCTCGACTTTTGGGAGCTGTTCTTTCAGCACCACACACTGAAGACAGAATACAGACATCTTTTATTAGAGAAATGTAACTCCATCCGACATGTGTGTTTAATAATACTTTTTAAATAATGAATGAAACCATTATGCAAATGCATCAGATTTGGGCCTGAAATAATAATAATAGTGATAATAATAATAATAATAATAATAATAATAATGAATTTTATTTAAAGGTACATAGCACTCAAGGACACCGCACCGTGTTTGATTGATTACACTAATAAAGAGCTCAATTCTTGCAGACAAAAATGTGTAATTAGTCATGTTTCAGCAATGTCAAAACATGTAATATTATCTATGAGTTTAAGAACAGGAAGTAGATGGTGAGCTGGACAAAATGGGAAACTGCTTTAGAGCAGAACCAGACTCCTCGAGACCCCCTAAACCCATGTTTACTGCATGTCAATGTATGGTTGGTTGGTTGGTTGGTTGTTTTTTTGTTTCCTTTTGTCAGCAAGATTAACAAAAAGATTAACAAAAACTACTAAAGGGATTTCAACAAAACTTGGATGAGGTCTTTAACATTGTGTGATAGAAAATCTTTCAACATTTTTGTTGATTTTGTTTGTTTAGTATTGTATGGATGCTGATTTTTTTAAAAATCCAGTTTATTTGGGCGGCTGATATCTAAAACTTGATGCAGATAAAGGGGACTGTTGGGTCTTGGCGGGGGTATGCGCTCTACTGAGTGCCATTCTACTTTACATTGTGCTCAGATGGTGCATATTTCTAAATAATTTGCCTGGAGGGATCAATGGAAGCTAAACAGCTCATTTTTGTCCCAAAGTCATCTTGCAGGATCATTTGACATTTCATATCTTATTAAAACCCCCAATCATGATGCCTCAAAATGTCTATATCAGGTCACTGTGACAGAATGCTCAGACAGGTAGAGGATTAAAAAGCATTAAGGAGGCCTGCTGACTGATAACCCAGCATATACCTGGATCTAAGAAGCAAAGGAAGTACTCTCTCTCTCACACACACACACACACACACACACACACACACACACACACACACAGACGCACACACATGCAGAGATCAAAACAGACTACTGAACCTCAGCGGTCGGACCATTATCAAGCAGCCGCTGGCTCCCTTTGCTATACTTCGGACTAGAAGGCTTTCCCATTGATCTCTGCTCTAATCCATAGCTGTGACAGGTGATCGATGAGGCAGGTCATCTCAATAACAGTGACCCTTGGGCTGTCATCAGGTCAGACAAAGCAGGCAGGTATGGAAACAGCCAGCTGAGGAAAAGCAAGGACATTGAGGACAAAACACACAGAAAAAAATCTGCTCTTTTATTCAGTTAAACTGTGTTTGCATGTTTGTTTTTTTCCTCTAAACTCTGCTTTTACTTGTGCTGCTAGCCGCTGTGTTACATACTCTTACAGCACGTTGTTTATTGCAAGATGTTGCATCATGCTCAGCCTACTGCCAGGCCTGAGTGTGTGTCCCAGTTGGGCACAATGAGTGACAATGCATATTGATCAGGTCCATGTGGAGGTAGGTAAGCAAATGACTCCATGTTGAAAGGTAGCGGTTAATATTTAATAAAAACAAAAATAAATCAACCTTTTCACGTGACTGACAGCACTGCCTTTGTGTTTTTCAGTATCAGTGGTTGGTCAGGAAATGAAAATTTTCCTGAGTTAATAAACAGCTCAGCATATCTCAAAGTCACATTAATTTTTGATTTACTTTCCAGATCCCATGATATCAAAGAACAATACATTATGCTAAATAGGTACATTTGTATAAATCTAGAATTTTCATTTCACGTAATAGTGAGGCCATAAACATGCAACATCTTTTGTTTTAAATATCTGAGGAAAACATAGTGTAGTGGGTCACACTATAGTATATGCACTATTCAACCTGATCTTCTGGTTACTGCTGTCCTTCATTTTTGATGAACATTTGCTGTCAATTCATTGCATTTCTTGCAATTTCCTCACAGCCAGCCAGTGTTTCAAAATTCAACTGTTTTTAATGTTAATCAGCAACAGTAAATGGCAACAGGAAATGTTGTGTTGTGTTAACTTAATACTTAACTTAAACTTAATACTCTGATAACAGTGTGAACTGTATACAGACAGGCTTACACTATATAAATTGAATAAAATGCGGGTTTACATGCTGCAGGTAACTTGACTACGGCGCAAGAATGTCGTACCTCACCACTACTTTGATCTACTAAACTACTTTACAGAAAGATAATAATAGGAAATGTAAATGCAATTGAATGGATATTATAAAGACATAAATGGCTTTGTTTTATGAACATTTAAGGAAATATTTGAACCTTTAAGGTCCAAATGTGTAACATGGTTAAAGGTATGTTGAAACACAATACTGTGACTGGAGTCACTTTGATGAAAGTCACAATATTGAGTGGTACAACCCAAATATGCAAATTGATTTATCATTAGTATGATTAATGGAGGGCTGAGTAACTGTAATCTGTCCTTTCATTGCTAACAGGGTTATCATTTATCACCTGTAAACAGCAAGAAGACCAAGGGAGCAATAAAAATGTAGATTCTGACCAGCGCAAGTTGACTGATGTCAGTGGGTGAGCCGCTCAATAATGATCTGGTCAATCAAAAACACAGGGAAGAGAAAAGTTTGTTGCTGCTTCAGTGCATTCAAACAGCTGATGTAATTAATTTCCTTGTCAGATTAACCATGAAATAAATAATGGCATCTACCCCGTAGTTTCTGTCCGAGCATTCGCTTGTTGCTGAAGAGAATCAAATGCAGTAGAATGAAATGCTTTACAGGCATGTGGGGTGATATGACTCACATGTATGCACAAATACCCATGCAAACACGCACACATAGACACGGGTACACGTGCACACACACAGTGACCTCTGCTGGAGAAAACACAGCACCTCACACCACATGTATTTGCAAACGGATCTGAAAAAGTGACTGTATCAGAACACAAGGACGTTTCCAGCAGCTGTTTTTTTCATTTTCTGTTGTACAACTGAGAGCAGCGTCATCGCTAACAGCTCAGTTTGTTCTAACAGCCATCAAGCCGAGCAGCTGAACATAATATCAAGTACGCCGCCTTTGATATGATCCTGATACGAGAGTAAAGCACCAAGTGGTTGTTGACTCCGCTGACATTTTAGGGGAGAAAATACCTGAGCCAGTCGTGCAGCATGTTGTTGTCAGTCGCATTTCAGCATGAGTTGATTCACCAGGCAATGCTGGAAATGCTAAACCATTCTCGGGCCTGTTACCTCGGCAACAAGCCATGCACGGCAGAGGAAAGATGTTGTGAGAGAAAAAAGATGAAGAGCCCATCAAGGGGCTCTGACACTCTTAAAGTGATAGGTTGCCCTCAGAAACCCTTTGTCAAATTGCGGCGGCTCTATGCGCGGCGCACTCTCACAGTCACATGGTGATATTGAACCAGCTGACACCCGGCGGCTTTCACTACAGAACCAACATTACCCATCAGAACCCCCTCATTTATCTTTTTTCAAACTAAAGTCTTATAGGCCTGTACCCCGAGGCACTGCTATACTCTTTCCAAGGTGACCTCAATTCAACAAGTCATATTAAATATTCATATTGTGAGAGTAATGTAACTGTTTCAGCCTCTGAAAGTCAATTAATACATTTGAAGTGGAGCCAAATGGTGGCAAAGGTGCAGCTGGAGAGAACAGCAGTACTGATGTTAGGTAAATGAGCCTGAACATGCACAAAACCTACGGATGTATTAAAGGTGAAATTTGGTATTTTTTAAACCTGGGCCCTTTATTTACATATTCTGGTGAGTAAATGATTCACTTAACAAAGGTTTTGAAATTGGTCTCGTAGAGTACTACGCAGCTTCGCACGCAACTGCAATGGCCGCAATATAATCCTTTGGGGCAACTACAACCATCGAAGTTCTGACCACTAAAAGTGCTTGTATTTACCACTGACTGGCGGTTGAGAGGTTGTTATTTTAAGTGTCTGAAAACATTACAGAAATTATTTCTACGGAGATAGACCTTTTTATTAAATTATAAGATCTGTTTTGTAACCAAAAAACACAAGTCTTGTTCAGGCAAAGGTCTTGCTCTGAAATCTCATGAGGTGAGCTGTTACAGTTTTTGCTTCATTTCATCATTGAAATCAGACATAGAACAGAATAGTCAGCCATGATTTGGAAATAAATTCTTTCAGGCAGTTCTCCAAGGTAAATTCCAAACTCCTCTCTCCAACTCTGACTCACGTTTCTAACGTCTTCTTCCTGCAACACCTCAACTTTCATGAGATTTCCAAGTGGAACTTGTCCTCCAGCGAGACTTGACTTTCCGTTTTAAAAAGGGATCTTATATTCAACAAAAAGGTCCATCAAACAAGCACTTTTAGTGGACGTAACTTTAACAGTCAAAATTGCCTCAAAGGATTATGTTGTAGCTGTGCAGCCAATTTGTGGCTGCCAGCTAATGAAGAGCAGTTATTTCTTTTTGGTAATATGAAGCTGTTTTTGTTCATTCTTGAAGAACATTTTGAGGACACACCAAAGACAAAAAGAGAGCTGTTGTGTGTAAATTGTGCAGAACCCATTTGGAGAAGATACTGAGGAATCTGCTTGTTCATTGAATTTAAGTTAAAACTTATGCTTTTAATATTATTATTGTTTGTTATTATTATTTCTTCAGGACCTGGGTATAGAAAACATAAAGGCATCAAGACAAAACATAAAACTTAAAGGGTATGAAGCTGGAGTGCAATAAATAAACATAACTTGAGCAATGTATCTGTGTCCCAGAAAACAAATATAAGAAAAAGAACAGAAATAAAGACAAAAGCATAACCTCATGGACTGAAAAATATTATTGATGAGTTGTGGCACAAAGCCTTAATCGGTGCTGCCTTATTTGTTAGCACTGACAGAAAAAACTGTACACCAAAGAGAAGATCCATAAGAAAGAAAGAAAGAAAGAAAGAAAGAAAGAAAGAAAGAAAGAAAGAAAGAAAGAAAGAAAGAGGAGAGGGGAAAACAATAATTCAAAATCGACTTTATGAGGACATCTCTTTTGAAATCCACCCTGATATCATCTTTCATTGCTCCAGCAGATATGACACCTTGAACGGACGCTTCACTTCAGCCAGGATCGAGAGGCCTGAACACATGCGAGTGTTTGATTGACAGGTGCGGTGCAGAAACAGCTCCGAGCCCTGAGCACCGCAGATGGAGACAAATAAAAGTTCACGTAGGGTTCATGTTATCGGCTGCCAGGTGATCTCACTGTTACAAAATTCCAAAGCTACATCTCTGCATCCTATTTCTGCTATTTTCTGCTCTGCTTTCTTCTTGTGTCTTATGTAACTCAATATATGAATCACAGGCACATTAAGCTTATAAAAATTAAAAGGTCACTCTCATGACTTTGCCAGTGCTATTTATGTCGTAGGAGTTTTTCTGCATTCACTGTTACTAATTTCCATCAGCATACCAGGGAAACTAAACCGAGTGCAGTTCAAGTGTTTTTCTGGTCATATTGCGTCTGCCATCTCCAGCTCCAGAGTTTCTACAATAATTCCCTTTTCATCCACGGCTAAATTTAACCACCGAATCCAGTGTACAAACAGCGCAGAGCTAAACCGTGGACTCTCACACCTGGTCTCTACAGCACGCTGTCACGGGCTGAAAAACATCACAGTACAGAAGAGAAAATGGAAAGTGACGTACAGTTATTTTTGTAGATTTCGGACCTGTAGGTGGACATATTCATACTGAGCCATTGGAATGGAACAAAGCTGATAAAGTAGTATTGTTTGGAATGGATACCCAAACCTATTACATGTACTTTCCTTTATGAACAGTGCGAAGAGACGAGTGCCAGCAGATCTTTGAGAGGCCAAAAGTAATTTTACATAGAAGTGTTAACATGTTGTCAGTCGTAACAGTGGACATTGTTTTATCATTCACTGTGGAGTTAAAATGACTGGCGTAATACCAGCTACAATAGAGTGAGGGTAAAAGACTCAAATTGTGGCAGCTATGACAGAATACGAATCTTTTTAAAACATCCTGATATAGAAACATACTAGAAACACGAGTGTAACCTTCTGAATAAAGGGTAACTTACACATTTTTCACATTAAAGTGTGTTTACAGGTCTTGAGTAGCACTATTGTATATGTGAACTAAAGCAGTATAAAGACTTTTGTGGCTCCAGAAGAAGCTGCATGTAGTGTGATAAATTGCCTCCAGTGATGTCACTCAGTGGCTGAGTTGCATTGTGGGTAATGTAGGCTTCATGTTTTGAAAAGCAGTCAACTGGTCTGCATTGTACTCCTATAACCATGTTGGACAGTTAAAAAACAAGTGATCAAAAGCAATACAGCAGAAACACATTCTTCTTCCATTTCAAAACATTACCTATAATGCAACTTAGCCACTGAGCAACGTCACTGGAGGCTATTCATCAGATTACATGCAGCTTCCCAAGACCTGTAAACACACTAATGTGGAAAATGTGTGGAGTTACCCTTTAATCAAAATGTAAGAACAGGTCAGTAGCTGACATTCTCTTGATTGTTTTACCCGAGGGGTTTATAGTTTATTTTTAATCTACCACAATATGGGTATTTGTATGAACAAAATATAATTATATGTATGTACATTTAGTCAGTATTATACTTAAGTAGGTTTGAGGTACCTACTTTAGTATTTAGATTCCGTTTATGCAGCTCTTTCACATATGTAGGTCGGGGGGTAGGTCGTCTAGTGATTGGAAGGTTGCTGGTTCGAATCCCAGCACCCCCTGGCTGAGCTGAGCTGCATGTCGAAGTGTCCTTGAGCAAGATACTGAACCCCAAATTGCTTCTGATGTGCAGTTGGCACCTTGCATGGCAGCCTCTGCCATCAGTGTATGAATGTGTGTGTGAATGGGTGAATGTGGCAAGTATTGTAAAGTGCTTTGAGTAGTAGACTGGAAAAGCTATAGAAATGCAAGTCCATTTACCTCTATAAGATGACTGATGATGATGATTAGTAGTAGCAGTAGTGGTGCATCTCATATTTCTGCTGCTGTTTAGCGGTGTGCTGTATGTTTCTAGTAGCTGCTGTTCAGTCCAAACAGCCACTAGATGGCAAGTTTAACACACATTCCTGATGTTCTGAGCTCTGCTAAATCAGTCAGCACAGTAAATGCCCTGAATAACTGTATTTTGAGCAAGATGATCATGGATTCATCAGTCGATTAAATGTTGCTTGTCCAGTTATAGAACAGTGATTAAGCTTGGACGTGACACATTATCCTGATGGACCTGTGACAGCCTGACATATATTTGTTTGTTTCACCCTCTCTGCAGTCATTACATTGCTTTCTGATAGACGTATATGAGTGTTATTCTCTCTTTAATGCAATGGAAAGGATGATGAGTGTCTAGTAAGTATAGCTTTGATATCAGGATATCTTAAATGATGAAAGAATTTGTTAAATTAGTCAACTTTTAATCAAAAATCAAAAAATAAACTAGAAATGTTTTTTAATTACACTCCGAACCATTTGACAGTGAGTGATATTTCTTATAGCTCCTGTGAAACGTTTCACCTCTCATCTAAGAGGCTTCTTCACTTCTAACTCACTGGAGGCTTTTAAACCCTGTGTGGGAGTGTCCATACAGAATCGTTAAGGACACATGTGAGCTCTGAGTTTCAGACTTGTTCAGGCCACTTCATGTGGGTTGCTAGGGCTAGGTGAGCCCAGGTGTGAATGGTTGTTCAGTTGTCTGGGGAGGGAACTCAGTACTGCACTGTAGGTGGGTGATAAATAATGTCGTAGGCCACCTCCTAGTGCTAGTGTATAGTTTACACATTCAGCAGACAGAGAGACGCTTTCATCTGATGTTGTTTGACTGCACCTGATGAATGCAAGTCCAATATTCACTTTAAGTCGCCTTTTTTATTCCACACTCTTCTTCAAAACCTGGAGCCTCCATTACCCACTGAGCAAAAACGTATCCAAAAGACACTGTCTATGACAACATTGAATTGACGTCCACTGTAGCTCACCTGGTAAAGTGCATGCATGCAGGATACTGAGGTTTAGGCTCAGGGTTGAAATCGACTTTGTAGTTTTTGCTGCATGGAGTAAAAAAATTCTGACTCTCCACTGACGTCTTTTCAATGTGGTCAAAGATGTTGAAATTACGTCTTTTGAATATGTTTGTGCTCAGAATGCAAGTTAGCCTCTGAGGGATATCACTGAAGGCTTCCTCTTTAGCTTTATACTGCTCATACTATTTTTTTTTCACATTTGCAATACCACTCTCTAAGGCCTGTAAACACATTTTAATGTGTGTGGGGGAATTACTCTTTGATACAACTATATACTGCATCTTTAGTTGTCTGCGTCAGACAGCAGGGGAGTGATGGAACAGCATCTACCGGTCACATCCAGCATTTACTGCTCCTGTAAGTGGATCTGTAATCAACATTACCACTTGTCAAGAGAAAGATATTAAATAGAGTTCTCATTATGCAGTTTAGTCTGTGACGGCAGGATGCCAGCAGCACTCATCAGCCCCTCATGTGATGAGATGTGACACAAAACTGGCGAGCTAACTTACCAGCTGTTGTTTTCTCTGGACTCGGGGAAGAGAAGAGAAGGGGAAGGTTAGGCGTTCAGCTTTGTCTCCTCTGTTGGTGTTGTTATCCCCTTTTGAATTTTGTAGTAACATTTTAAACACTATTTCGATTTTTGTTGTTCGTCTTGACAACTTAATACCTTTGTTTTGGGTGCCTGTTAGTATCAGGAGGAAAAATACATATAATTTGTAAGTGCCTGTGTTCACATGAGGGTGCCATTTTTAATATGAATCCCCTGAATTTCACAAAATGTCTTTTGTTTCAGTCTCAAACTCAGTGCCGCCTTTCACTTTGACAGTAACACCACCTGAAGCAGGCAGCTGGTTCCTAAAATGTATTTTCCTGCTAATTCGGTCAACATCTGCACTTTTTCTTCCTTGCGCACGCTTATCATATTAGCCCTCTATCTAGCCTGCATGCTTTTAGCTAAATGCGTGCAGCTTATCTGATGCTTGTTCTTGGCCGGCAGATAGTTTAATGTAATCACTATTTCATGACACAGAGCTTCCAGCAGTCTCAGTAACATTGCTGGCATATTTACAGCCAGCACGGCAGCAGGCTGGAGATTTATATGGTGCGAGTTTTCAAGCCAATTAATCTTGGAGTTTTCCATGATGATTTGATATGACACTATTGAACTAATCGATAGGCCTTTATTTAAAGAAAACAATGTGTCAGATGACTATGTGTCATGTGAAAGATGCTGTTTGACGTAATGAGACCACTCTGCAGTTTCCCTTTAACAAATGGTCCTGTATGGAGCATTTTTGCATCTTTCACTCACTGTTGATGAAGCATTTAGCTGTGATAAATCAACAGAACACTACTTTGATAATTACAATTCATTCTTATTTTGTTTTTACCCACATCATTCACAGGTATGTCATGAGAGGACGTGGGCATAAATGTGTATTTTAGAGAACATAAATTTTAACACATTTCTGACATGCTACTACTTTTTAAGCAAACTGGCATAGAGAGCTGCAGGGATGACATATTTTTGTATTCTTACGTGGAGGTTAGCACTGCCCTGGTTCCCTGGACAAAAAGTCTGGGAATTTTAAACTGAATTTTGGGTTATTACATAGAATCAGCTCTGTGGCAATCATCGATTTTGTGATACATACACGTTTTGTTCAGCAAGATCATCTTCACATATGAACACCACTTTTATGATTTCTGTATTTATAGAGCAAACGTAAAGATCTCTCAAGCTTTTTGAACTTATTTCAGGTATTTGACTGAAAACCCATTTGAAAAATTCTTTGACTTTGAGACAAGGGAACAGGAGGAGCAGAAATGCTAACTGATTTTAGGAGTCATTCCTGCCGCACTCTATTGCTGTGTTGCGTGGAGAGGGTTGTCCATAAGTCCATCACTCTGACAATTTTTGTAATAGCCTATTAATACAAAATTAAATTACAAGACAGCACGACTGCAAGCCTGATCATATTCTGCCTGGAAACAATTAAGGCCATAAACTAAGCTAATTAAATAAATAACTGGACGTAGTGAAGCATTCAAAACAACTCCACTCTAACAGCATACCTTAATGAGAACGTTCAAGCTCCACCTTCAAGATGCAGCGATCGGTCCTCATTGTCAGATCCTAAACCAACCATGACTGGCTGGGACGAAGTCATGTGAGAATAGATGTGTAAACAACAACACAGGATCCCAATTTCGCCATCCTGATCATGTTTGGAAATGACTAAAACCAAGAAACTAATGTAAGCATCACAGAAAGGTGAAATTTTGTCATTATTGATCATACACTGGACAAGGGTTAAATTATTTTCCAAATACTATAAGTATCTGGCAAAAGTGTCAATGTGTAGTGTGTTACACGTTAGCTATATCTACTCTGTAAGGTGGTTATATGTCAATATTGTGTTCAGAGATTGTTTTGCTGCTCCCAAGTGGCCAAAAAAATCAATTAACACTGCTTTTAGAGCAAATAAGCTTGATCCACACCTGGTCAATGCATCAGTATAAGTGTGCTCTTAACTGATGACCAACACATATACAGTATGGTTTGCTTCTCCTGCTTGTACCCTGTAGTATATAGCTCATTTGTGTCCAGTTTCTCTAATGAAGTTAAACATGAAGCAGTGATTTGTCTAACATGTTTTATTGTGTTTCTTCAAAACAGTGCATTGGATAAGGACTAATAAATGAAACATTAGTTCCAAAAAATATTTTTATCAGCTTATCGACTGCAACACAAACAGTTGACATAATGTACAGCTAGTACCATATTGTATCATTTCAGATAAATTCAACGTGGCATCAATACTAAGTACACGATACACAACTGTCTTTTTCACAAGTCCAGTTCATCCAGGCAATGTTGCAGAAAAATCCAAAGTTCTGCACTGTGGTTAAAATATTAGTACAAGTCGAGGGTCTGTTAGTGTTTGATTATGACTTGAGTTAATTAAAATGTTTACCTTAAATTCTTACATAATGGAAAAGCATTGTAATGAGTCCTTTGGTGCAGCTTTAGTTTATGTAAGGAAGCCAGTTAAGATTGAGTACATACTGTATGTTGTGTTCTATGCTGTTGTTTACATTATTGCTGTCTCCGTGTGGCTTATCTAGTACTCTAAGTACTCTAAATATTGCTTTAATTAATTGGTGCTCCTACTATTGAGTATTATTACTGAGGGATTGTTTCAAAATCATCTCTCAAGAAAAATCTTAGTTCCACCTCACCAGCAGAAAAGACTTTTAAGCTCCTCAGTTCATGTGTGTGAATGTTATGTGACACAACAAACGATGGGAATCATGGCATCCTTCTTTACCGGGAAGATCAGTAACCACTTGTGCTAGAAAGTATAATAGAAATTAAAGTGTATTATCCTATTAACTACCAAGGGCCTACGTGTTAATTATCTTGGCCTATGGCATTCCAAAACTGGGTGAAGTGAAACTGTTCAGATACACAAGCTGCGTGAAAACAATGCCTGAAAAAGATTGTCCTCCTTAGAAATATTTTCGTACGTGATAGACAAAAATGTAAAATAAAATATACTGCACATGCCCCTTGAAGCTGGAATGGAGACACATACTGAAAGGTTATAGGACAATGGTGATAACAGTTCAATATTTTCTAGCTCTTCCAAAATGCATCAATGTAGTATATATGAAGCTGAGGCTCAGTTTGTCAGGAAAATCCAGATACTCGCATCCCTAAATCAGTATCCCCCCCTTTACAAGCTAGCCTGAGGGATCCTCATGTATGAGGACAGATGAGTGATGATGATAATGATAATAATATGGAGGGTGTGCTAATCTCTCGAGAGTGGCTCATGAAATGAAACTATTCCTCATTTTTTCGCAAGACCCTGAATCCCCCACTCTTCAACACAATGCATTCATCGATCTATCATTTTAAAAGCAATGAAATCAGATACCAAAACAACAGCAAGTGTGCCTGTTGGAGCCTGTTGTGGTGATTCTGATCATGTGAAATCACGGCATGTTGCTCCCTCTAGTGGTTCATCTCCTTTAAGAGGTTGGAAATTAAACACTCTCAGTACAGTATGAAGCCATGAACAGGATATAAGAACCAACACATACATGTCTGTTCTGTAGTCATTCATCACAAAACAAGACTAGTCATAATCCTTGTGTTTAAGAACAATAATATAAATTCCTCACTGTGTACAACTAAACTGAATCATTTAGACTAGGGCCGCCCAAAGTCTGGCCCACAGGTCCAAGGTGGCCCGCCAGATGTTTCCAGCAGAAAAGAAAATGTGAATCAATGTTTATGCTTTTCTATTTTTTTATTCATTTTTTTGCATAATCTGAGTCCGGCTGGCAGAGTAAAGATTTGTGCATGAAGGCAGTCAGATAAGGGAACTTGGGAGCTGAGTACTGCAGAGGCCCTGAGAAGCAAGTGGAGAAAAAGAACTTCATAACTTTAATAGTAATAGTAAAGTTATATTTTTGTCACCTGTTCTCAGAGGTGCTATTTGTAGGAAAAGTTGATCTTGGTTGGGAATGAGACTCTAAATCAACTTTTCCTACAAATAGCACCATTCAGTCATAAACACAGGAGAGAAAACAAATTGGGTCAGACTTGGAAAATGGATCACCAGAATTCCTTTTTTTCACTTGTCCTTCTAGGCTTCCGTATTGTACCATTTCTTAACAATACAACACAATAGGTGCCTGTTTTTGGGCCTTGTTCTGTCATTAGGTTTAAGTTTTGGCCCTCCAAGAGAAAAAGTTTGAGATTTAGACCATTTCCTGACTCAAACAAGAATTTGACTCTGGATAGAACATTTCTCGCTTTTGCCATTGAATGTGTGAGCTCGTCCTCGGCCTGCGTGACCTAAATACTTAAATTAATTGAATTTCTCTGCATAATATTTCAGGTTGACACATTCTTCTGTGGTCATTCTCGACTAAGATGAAGATTTCAAAAAGAAAAACACCCTCTCACTTTTCTGACATTATTCGAAGAGTACTCATTGACTGGAGAAGACCATGTACAGCCTTATATTCATGTATTATATGACTGTCTTAATGTCACTCATTGTGCTTGATTTCAGGGTATTTAAAATGCTCCCTTGCCGCTGTTATAAATATACACAGCTTTTAAAGTCACTGTGATGAGGAAGATAAGTTACTGTATGCTTCCTCAAAGCAAGGTGAGTCAGATCACCCTTGCATCCAGCACATTCAGTGTCCCCTTGGTAATAACATAATGGAGGCTTTGCTTTGTCAGCAGGAAACACATAATATAAGTTAAACAAGCCTTTAAACCTCCAGTAAAACATATTTTAATGACACAGTGTGATTATTTAGTTCACATGAAGTAAATGGGGTCAGTGGTTAATGACAGTTGGACGTCTCCAGTTCTCTGCTTTTTGTTTCAGCATTATAATCGTCGGCTTTTCAGTGGACTCAATCATGTGCGATGCGATGCAAAATGGAAAAAGTGTCCTGAGCTGCAGATTTTTTCAGTACTGGAGTCTATTAAAAAAAATCAACACTTTTGGTAGGCAGTCAGACATACAGGAAAAGCAGCTGCTGAATTACACTCTCATGTTAATTAGGATACCTGAATAGCAACAAGCAGGATAACTTCCTGTACTGTGGCATCCTGCCTGTTCAGAGCGAACAGAGGAGCATGTCCTCAAATAGAATTGTTCAAAATAAAAAGGGGTCACTTGAGCCACTAGAGGGAGCATTGTGCCATGATTTACTTCACAAAGTGCTCCAAAAAACTACAATGAATGCCCCATTTTACCAGCTTCTAGCGGTTGGAAAAAAGCTATTTTGATGCCGTTGGACTATTTAAACAGCTGAACAGACAATGATTAATTGATCTCAGGGTGTCGTTGAACTTTCCACAAACCTGAACCGTGTCAGCTTTCAAAATGGCAGAACGACTATGTGGAGCGTCTTTAACTGTCTGCCTGTCATCTACAACAGCATGTTTGTGATTTTTTTTTAAAAAGCAACAGAAAAACCACAACCTGGTGTTGGCAGCTCCATCCATCATGCACACGTTTAGAGCACCACCTAAACAGTGAGGATCAATCTGCTGTTGACAGGCACCTCATTAGCACACACATGTTCCATGTTTTCGTGATGAGATATCTTTCGTACAACTGTTGTGAGAGATGGCAGGAGAGAGCGAGGGAGAGTGAGGCCAACAGGGAGGCAATAACAGCAAAATCAATTTCACACTTGGCTGCGTTTAGGAGGGGTGAGTGGCGTCGGGCATCTTGATCTGTCCATCAGGCCGCCTGTTTCTCGCCGATGTGGCAGCATCATAACTCCTGTTAGACTAACCGATCGACGAGGGCCAACAACCATGGCTACATGGATGATATGGTTATTAGAGCAAGAAACTAGGCACCCCCTGCATCATGAATCCCCTCACACACACATATACTTATGACATCTCTGTCTGCCGAGGTGAATTGCGCTCATCCAACGACTGTTTTGGAAATTTAGGCCATGAGGAATCAATGGATGATATTTGTAATTCCTTCGTCAAAACAAATGATCTAGTCAACGCACTACAGATGCTTTCTACGTAAAATAATCTGCTGAGGTGCCAGAAGTTTGTCATTTTGTGGTGGTTTCTATAGCCAGACGTCTTCTTTGCACTTATATAAAGCAAGTGGTGACCGAAAATGTCGCTGTGTCCGGACAAAGGGCTCAATGACAATAAACCCCCCACTCCATCTCCACCAGCCAGTGACAGAGCAGAACAGCAACAAGGGACCATTGAGAGGACAAAGCGTCTGACGTCATGTTGTGTGATATTTAGGTAATGACGTCCTTCACACATTCAAAGGTTCAGTTATCAGCAATATCTTTCATTACCTCCGAGGGTCACCAGACTGCAAACATGCTCAAGGTCCTGATCACACAGGAGGTGACTGTTAATATGGTCGAAGGTTTCTGGGCTGTTTAAATATTTCTAGGAGGACAGTGCTGAATGCAAAGTTTGACTAACCCTTTTGTTTCGACGGGGATCAAAGTTCGACATGTCTACTTTAGGCTTACTCGCTTTCTTGTTGAGAGTCAGATTCGAAGATCAATACCCACTTCTCGTCTGTACTAAATATAGTCAGCTAGCTTAGCTTAGCATAAAGACTGGTAACAGGGGGAATCGGCTAGCCTGCTAGCTGAATTCCTGGAGTCTTATTAGTGAAGTTAAAGGCATAGTTCCCCTCAAATCAAAACTACATATTTCTACCTGTAGTGCTAGTTATTCATCTAGATCAGGGCTGGCCAGAGTGGGGCCCGGGGTCTTATTTGGTCCTGTAACGCTAGCTAGCCTCTCCAGCTGGCTCCATTATAGACAGAAGACAGCAGATATCTTTACAGCTGAAATCTCCAAAACTCTGCAACTCATTAAAAATGATCTAAATGGATGAACATCACGACAGGTAGGATGAGAACATTTTATATTTCTGATTTGAGTGAACCGTCTCTTTAATTAGTCAGATTTAAAGGTGATGTTACCTTTAAACAGAGCCATGTTGTTTCTATTCTTTAACCGAGCAGGTGCGGACCGTAGCGTTATATTTAGTGTACAGACATGAGAACTCTCAAGGGGAATGCAAAAAAACACATATTTCCAAAAATGCTGAGCTTTTCCTTAAGTGCCATCTTAACAGAGAGAGCAGCGCAGCACCGCGTCTGTGCTGCAGACTCTTTTGAGTGCGGCTGGAGTAAATCCCATTACCCTAACTCTAGCCGGCACAATTAACATCGACTGAACAAGAGACTGACAGCTGCACTTCAGCTAACTCTGGAGCGGCCTGAAAATAAAACTCTGTGGGCCGGTCTCATTTTAACAAACAGGCACGCTTTTCCTTTGTTCAGCCTTTAAAACTTGTCAACAATGCTGCTCACACAAGAACTCATCCACTGAACGCATCAGAAACCGGATGTACATTTTGGTTGGACATCATGTAAAGCAGTGAAATAATGGAATGTGTTCAGACACAAAGAGGTGTGTGATGGCACCTGAGTCTCTCCCCTGGAGCAGTTGCTGAACAGTTCCATTCCTTTATGGTACACGCCAAAATGTCACTAAACAGACCAAACAATTGTTTTATTGCTGCAGTCATCTACGGACGAATGGCTTTACTCTCTCTTCCCTCCAATCTGTATTTTAATCACTTGCTCAATCTCTGTCTCCTATTTGGCAACCCGTTATGGCAGGAAAGAAGCTTAAATCCTACTGTTACATGAATTAATAACTTTTACTTCTTTCTGCCCCGACTGATCCCCAAATTTCATCTTCAGTATTTCCAGAATAGTTAATCCATCTTGTATATATAAAAAAAAGATGCTCTGCAAGTTGGAACTGTACAAGAGAGGATTTCAGGGCTGATCATTTCCCGGCCAAAGCTCCACTCAGCACTGACTTTAATTCAGACACAAACCCATCTATTTCACTTTAGATGACCATTATTTAGCCAGTGTTCA
This sequence comes from Spondyliosoma cantharus, assembly GCA_900302685.1. Taxonomy (NCBI): domain Eukaryota; kingdom Metazoa; phylum Chordata; class Actinopteri; order Spariformes; family Sparidae; genus Spondyliosoma; species Spondyliosoma cantharus. Next base: position 7,050 of record OMLP01023840.1, on the reverse strand, counting down.
GTCCCTGTAAACCCACAACCAGAGTCCCATTGTCCTCTCAAATCATTTAAGTGTGTGTCATCTGGCCTGCTGGCACCAAAGCAACAAGTCTTACTATTCAAACTGAAGTACACGGCAATCGGTAAATATAAATCCATTTATCCTAATAAATTTATATAACATCGGTGCAGTTTGTTTCAGGACACAGGCCCAAACATCTTGCCAGGTGCAGGGTACAAAAATAGGAAAATGAAAAATTCCCATGCCTTGACTGCAGGCCAAACGGGATCGTGAGGCAGTTGAAGCCAGTGAAGACTTTCACAGTCCGACGTAGCCCGATATAAAGAGGACAGTAGCGTAGTCCAGTGTGCAGGTGTTCTTTCTTCTGCCGAGTCAGATATTTCTAATTTGTTGATTTGTTCCCATGCTTGCTGTTCGAGGACCTTAGGAAGAAAAAAATAAATGGATTCTGAGTGTGTTCTCCAGGAAGTGGAAGTGCTTGGTGAGCACTTTTTGTTTATCTGCCTGGCAAGAAAAATTGTTTTCCTCTCATTGTTTGCAAACTCCCATAATCCTTGTTTGCTTCCCATCTGTTAAAAGAAATGAGTCTTCACTCTTGTTACCAGAGTAAAAGTCTAACCACCTTTAGCCACCATCGTGTCCTTTGATAAGTAAACCACCCAGTAGACCATATTAAAAGCCCCAAAGGACACTGGGAACAGGATCCGTGCATACTTGTCAATTTTGCTGGTTCCACCCATGCCAGCCGTGGTGGGCTGAGAGCACGGCGTCTGCTTTGGTTCCAGTTTGTTCCCCATCATCTGGATGCGCTCCAGCTTGGGCCCCAGCAGATGCTGCAGAGACGAGGAGCTGGCGTTCTGCTTGCACGGCGTCCCAGCCATCACGTCTGGTGTGGAAGCTGCAGCCTGAGGTGTGCTCTTCACCAGCTGGGCAGAGGAAGAGGCCACGCTGAGCAGGCTCTCAGATTTGGGGCTTAAGCGGGAGAGGGTGGAGGAGCTGCCGTTGGCTCCGCTGGCTAAAGGTCGCAGCGGTCTCGCTCTGCCCACTCCTGAAATGTTGGTGGTGGACTGGGCTCTCGGGTGACTGCTGGCCTCTTGGTGGGAAATGTAATTCATCCGTTTCCTCAGGTTACCATTGGTGTCAGGATTCTGTTGAGAAAGAGAAAGACTTTTCTTAAAAACACTTGAAATGAAGAACCTGACCAATAGATCGGCCAGCCAGTATTGACACAATGATGACCCAAATCAGCAGCCATTACAAACTGCAGCAGACCTGTAAGGGCTTGGAATTAAAGGTGCAGTGTGTGGGATTTAGCAGCATCTAGCAGTGAGGTTTGCAGATCACATCCAACTGAACACCTCTTGCCCTACTCTCCCCTACAGAGACCACCATGGAACATGGAAACTGTAAAAAATTTATAAATTAATAAAAAAAAAAAGTGAAAGGCTATCTCTGGTTTGTCTTCCCAAGACACATCGTTTAGAAGATAAATATGAATTTAGAGTCATAATGTGCCGATGTTGAAAGTGCTGTATGTAAAATAGTGTCTCCAGCAGTGGAAATGCCAATTTTAGGCTCACTGTTGTTTGAGCTCATCTAGAAAAACAATCACAGTTATAGAGTCTGTCCACCAAAGAACATTGGCAAGGTTAATATATAGTTATCAGATTTTCAAAATGTAAAATATTGGTCTCAAAAATGGAAATTCTATTTAACCCAAGAGTGTAAGTGTCACATCGTGTTCTGAATGGGGTTTTTAAGAGGCTTTTAAAATTGTTAAAATAAGAAAATAAAAAAATAGAATACCTGCTCAAAATATTGAACAAACTGATTCAATCTAGTTAAATATGCCTGTTTTCTAAGTGATAATATTATACTTATCAAGATTAAATTCTGGACCAAGTGAGTCATAAAATAAGCAAAGCCGTTTTGTTTAAATATGGACCCGCATGTCAGAGAAAACAACTTGAGGATTTGGTTCACATTCCTCCTGTCTGCTTCACGTTTGAAAGAGGTGGCAGGTAAGGCAAAACTCTGTTGCGTTTTCCCTCCTGGGAATCGGGCCGGGCAACATAAACCTTGTCATATTGATCTGATTACAGTCCCCCTGACACAGATGGCCTTCATCTGGAGGCAGGCGATAGATTGTGTGCAATACAGATGTCACTTACCAAGGATTTCACTCATTTCACACAAGCTTAAGACAGAAAGTAGGTAGCACTTCATCGGGGCGGTAATGCAGTGTAGCGTCAAAGGAGCTTATCCTTTGAGAGATGATATTTTCAAGCAGGGAGAGAGTGATGCTCGTACTAAGGCATTTGCAAGAATAATCCACCCCCCCACCCCTGAAAAATGAAAGGATCCAGTGTTATTGTGTCCGATGTGCAGCAGAGGAAGTGTGTGCGTGGACGACAGGGCTTTTACTTTTCATCCTGGAAAAGGTAAAAGGTTCAGGAGCTGGAACTCAACACACCCTGACCTTGTTTGGTGCCAAGCCCTGTGGCAGCGCCAGCAGGGCCTGCTCTCGAGGAAGAGAGTATTCATTTTATCCTCCAATTGCCAGAGCCTTTCTGAAACCTATACAGATGTACCCAGGCTGCGTTGCCGTGGCAACCTACTAATCCACTGAAGTGCCGTTGTCACTATACTGCATTCAGGCATGATTACGCCACACTGGGATTTGGACTGGAGGGGGCAACTTAAAGTAGTTAGTGTGAAACTGACAAATGCATTGCTGTGTTGTGTCATCTTCAATGATAAGTTAACAGCAGAGCGATACATTTAACGTTATCTCTTCAGAGGAACATAAAGTCGGAGTAATAAGAACCTCTCCCTTCTTCTCACAGCTCTTCCATATGAAAATCTGTGTTTGTACAGCACCATAGATACATCGCTATAGTTACATGAATCGTGATTTGTAACACATTCATCATATCTGACAAAGAGCTCTAAAATAGCTTCATGGCATATTCATGAACTCTGATCCGATCCATATGTCAGTTGCAACGGTGTCAATGTAATTTGTTTCAAGTTGTGACACAGAAATAGGAGATTATGTCAATGAATTCATGCAGAATTTCAAAATAAAGGCTCCACAGCAAACGGCATCACTGAGAAACACCTCATGCTTTCTTGTAACGTGTGTTATGAGGCTGTTTTTAGATCAGATTCAACAACTTAGCAGCTAAATTTATGAGCAAAAGCTAAATTTGTCCAGGCTGATCTGCTAGCGAATAATTTCACTGTCCACATTTCACAAGCAGTTGTTTCAACATGTCAAGCTGCGGTTGAAAGAGCAATTATCTGCATAATCAGGTGAGAGAAACAGGCAGAATTCATTATCCACCCTTTACAGGAACATTAACAGTCCTAGAGAAATTGTTTCCCATATATTTAACTAGAATGGCGCTGAGCAGAGCACATACCTCCGCCAAGGTCCAACAGTCCCAGTTAATTAAATCAAGCTAAATTTCAGTATCAAAAAATATATATTTAAATCCACTAGATCTGGGGTTTTTATTCGGATCTACATCAAATCTATCTGGTACAGGTCTATTCGGGAACGAGACCAATCCTTCATCGAAGTTTTATGGAAATTTGTTCAGTAGTTTTTCGTGAGATCCTGCTCACATACCAACCAACCGCCAAAAAAACAACAAACAACAGCCTGCTAACCAACGGTCACAGGCTAAAACATAACCTCCTTGGCTGAGGTAAAAATCACTTGTGGGTGTTTTTGTTTTTTGTTGAACCACCTGAGCTACATTTTCAGTTAAAAAACATGAGACTGTATTATAGTATTTCCATATTTGTGATGCTGACCATTATAAAAACTTTCATAATCCTTCCTTTCAATTCAAAAGTCTGATACAAGCAGTTTCTGGTGGTATATAGATGTCTAAACTCACATCCTTGGATCAGATGTCTGCTGTTTTCTCTACATTTTCTGATCCTCCCAGTTCTTAAGAGCTGGGGCACAGCTGACGGTCCTCAGGCAGGCCCACTCCTGGCCATTCAGAAGTCTAGGCTAAAGGCCAGATACAGTAAGCACATAATAAGGGACATGCTGTGTAAGTGCTCCTTCAAGTTAAGTGCTATCAGACTATTTGCCATGGCCACTTTGAGGGAAACAAAAATCACCTGCAGCACTTCCTCCGTGTCCTTGACCTTGACAGGCGTGGTTTGGGGAACCGGAGGACATTTGGCTGGCTTCTTCTTGGCCCGCTCGATCTGTGCATTGGTGAAGTAGTTTACGGCAGCAAACTCAATGAGGGCAGAGAAGACGAAGGCGAAGCAGACGGCGATGAACCAGTCCATTGCAGTGGCATATGAGACCTTGGGAAGGGAGTGGCGAGCGCTAATGCTGAGTGTCGTCATGGTCAGCACAGTGGTGATGCCTTCAATGGGATCAAAACAGAACAATAGCAAATATGAGATTCTTCAAATCTGTGTGTAACATATCTAATTTGGAATAAAAACTATTAATTAATTAAGGATAGTTCCCCACAGATCAGCATGTTAGAATTAGATTAAAACACCCTGTGAGAGATTTCCTTCCTGCCACTGCCAAATTAATGATGATGAAGATCATTTGCACAGTGTTCAATAACCCATGTACATTGTGTTGCTCCTCATCAGCATATTTCATTAACTGAAAGCAGGGGGGATAACGACCCAAATATACTTGGCTCTTGGACATGGAAGACATTGTTTACACCTGGAGTCATTGATTGTTTTTGGTCTTATCAGGGCAGCATACACACATGTTACCAAGTACTTATGAAGTTGATTTGGCTAAGATGCTACCAAATTTAGCTCCTTAGCCGCTGAATGCTTTGCTATGTTCACAAGCCAGTTGCCAACTTATTCCTGACTTGGTGTTGGGCAGGCAGGTAGGCGACAGAGTTAGCAACTAGCTGTAGAAGAAAATGGATGTTTAGCAGCTAAATAGTCAAATATTAATCTCAGGAGTAAGTGAAGACCAAAACAGAGCTAAAACAAGAGTAAATAGTGGGCTAAATGTGAGGGAAATATTTAACTCTTTAGCTGCCAAACACTCCACTATATTCACCAGATAGTCGCTAACCTATTCTTTCCTTTTGTGTGGTGTTGGGCAGGTAGTGTACAATAGTTTGTCAGACATTTTTGTTGAAAACAACTGCCTGCACAGCACCAAAGTCCTGCGACAGACAAACTTAACAACTAGTTGTGGAAGAAAGTGGATGTTCTGCAGCTAAACAGCCAGATATTTCTCACAGGAGTTAGTGAAGACCATAGAACTAACGGAACTACAATGTGAGAGATTGGTGGGCTGAAAAAAGTTCACTTTTAGCTGAAAGTAAGGTTGATGGGAGTTGGAAAGGTGAACCTAAATATTCACTTTGTATCCACTTCTATTTCATTCATAAAATGCTGATTATTGCAACTTTGTTCTCTGTGACACCATGGATATGTTCCTTTAGCCTTTTTCACTAAGATTCAGTCAAATGCACTTAATGGAGAAAAAAACAGCTCCACCAATTAAGCTTTATCTCAACCAATAGGATTATCTCAGCCTGCAGATAAGCTCTACCTCCTAATGATGTTTGTACAGCTACAAGTCTGATGTGTATCAAAACATATCATGCCACCAAGAGCTTACAGTTGTCTAAAGGTATATCTCCTACTCACCAACAGCAACTGGGCAAACACTATGCAGTAACTAAAGGGGGTTTACACAACACAGCTAAAGGACACACTAAACTGACTCCTCACTGTATTAAGACGGATATCATAAAAATCAAACAAGTCACCGATCTGGCCGGCATGCAAGGTCACATGTGGCCCCTTCAGTAACAGAAGGTTACAGTATAAGCCTGTAGCTCATCACTCGTACTTGCTATTATTAACCAATAGCAATAATGTGATTTGGAGAAAATCCCCTTTACGTTGGAGACCTGGAACAATCTGTGCTGCAGAGTCCTTGCCCAACATGAATTCATCCCCAGCACCCGGACATGACCGCCATATAATTACCTGTCAATCAAAAGCAGCTGGGTGACATTGATAGGTGAACTGCGGCTTGAGGGCACAGACGGAGAATATTAACTTCTAATGTGAAGCTGTTCTCAATGTAAGCTAAAACTGAGACGGTTGATAGATGTACGATTTGACATTTGACTTTTCTCTTGTTTCCAACTATTCAAATAAAAGCATCAGCTGAAAAACCCCACTGCCTGTGGAGCTTATGGTGTATAGTGCAGTGCTGTGCTGTATGTGCACTGTATATGAGTGTTTGTTTTAGCCAATACATTTACTTTTGACAATTTCACTTTGGATTGAGTGCTACAGCTGAGTTACCCTTCACTCAATTCAATCTTTTTCATTTTTACATCCATGCTATGACAAGATTGCAACCTGGAAGTAGTTTGGTACTTTAGCTTTGCCTGAAAATGGAAAAATTTGCAGTATAAAGTATTCACAGAAATCTGAATAGTTCAAGATTTGGTGAACTACATGTAAATATAATTTTTTTACCAAGAGTTAGATGGGGCAATTGATAGGAAACGCGTGTCTGCACAATAAGTAGAGAGCTTGTCAACGGAACTCCAGGAAATCATTGAACTCGGCCAGTGGTGTAGTGGTGCCTGGAGAAGTGGGTATACTCCAAGTTGTGCTGCGCGCGCAGCCGCTTTTGCCCGTCCTACATTTCCCATAATGCATTGCGCGGCCAGCATTTATTCGCCAGGAGAAAAAAACGCCAGTTACGATGACAACGTGTCTGTTACACCAAGTAGTTTCGAGCAATCTGATTGGTCGAGAGAGCGTAGCTGGCAGAACGGCTACATGTTCAGCCTCCGTGTGCCATGAGACAAACTGCTGTTACTGTCCGCTCCATTTACAGCCATTAGTGTGTGTGGGGCGTTCACTTTCCTGACTGCTGACAGCCGCTATGGTCTGCCGGACCGTCACTGGCTGTTTGTTGTGTTCATGTCTCTGTGCTGATGTTACACACACAGACACACATGGTGGAGTACACACACATTGACAAGAGTGGAAACGAATGGAGGG
>OMLP01023838.1:0-26965 GCA_900302685.1 Spondyliosoma cantharus | reverse complement strand
AAATACATTTAGCAGTTTGGCTTTCTGTGTACCCTGTTCTGAAATGGTTCTATTATAATTTATATATCGTGATATATATCGTTATTGCAAGAGGCTGCAATGTATATCGCAATATGTTTTTTACGCCATATCGCCCATCCATAGAAGGCACCACTAAGTGCCCCTGACACATCTCTATGACCTTGCATGTGCAGCATCGTTTTGTTCTGTCCTCTACATGTCTTCAGGCCTCATGATTTTGTGAATATGAGTGAGTAAGTTGAAAGGTTTTTTTTTTGCCGATTTTAAATGTGTTTATTGTTATTATCTTTGACTTTGTTGTGCTGACGATCCTAAGTCCGCACAGGGTGTTCTATTTTGAAATTGACTTGCTCTAGGCCATTCTTGGGTCTACCTTCCTGCCTGGCTCAATTTGCTCTTCGCAGCATGACTTGATTTCTGTCTGTCAAAAATATACTCTGCGTGTTTTCTCCACACAGCAGAGCTGATAGCCTCTTCTGGGCAGCTTCTAAAACACCTTTTGCGAGCCAGGTGGACCCATGAGTATTGTCTAGAATGGCTACGATCAGCTCCAGCAGCCATGCAGCCAGATCATAACACAGACATAACCTGTAAAACCTGGGTCCAAGTATATTATCATTATAGATTATTCTGCAGTTTATTAAACTTTTTTCCCCCTTTTTTTCATTTAAAATAATTGTCTTCAAGTTCCTAGAGCCAATGATAACATCTTCAAATGTCTCGTATTGTCTGAACAACACTACAAAGAAGAGAGCCAAGAGAAAAATATTCTCCTTTGTCCAAAACAATTATTGATTTGACTTTTTCCGATCCTTTCTCTGTCAATTGATGAATCAGCCTTAGATACACACACATCAGCATCAACAGCTGCTAAACTGTAGCATTGCCATAAAGATGGAAAATGAGTTTCAAACGTTGGAGCACGTGTTGACTGATATCTGGCTTACAGAACAGGGAAGACATTCTTTTATTTTAGCACAGGCAGAGTCTAGTAAATCCAGTATTTTTTTTTTTTTTTTTCCTTCCTTAGATTAAAAAACATTTGTTCATATTTAACGGGCAACCAATAACCTTTCAGTATTGAGTGACTCATTCTTTCGAGTGTGATTGTGCTGATGACCGCAAATGGAAATATCGGTTAGCTGCTTAGAGAAAGCTACAAGAACAGCAGGGTTTTTTCCTGCTAAAAACATTAGCCATTTAGTCTCACTCATTTCTAAACATGAAGAATTCCTTAGAACCAACGCCAAACAGCAAGCCACATGAATATGTCTCACATGCTTAAGATCACAATACCTGTGATTATACATACAGTCATTGTCCCTTGTGTGGTTTCCTTGCCTCTGACTCACTTGTTGTTCTATTTATGACATAGCAGACAGTCATTTTCTCAGCTCTGGATGTCTTCAAGATAAGGATTAAACAAGAACTGTGACTGATCACTGGAAAATAGCTACTGAGTGTAGCTTCAGAAGTATTATTTAAAGGGTTTTGTGACATCAAAGTGAGTTGTGATACACGTACGGTGACATGAGGGCAGCGCTTGAAAATTGGACTTTGACTCCTCAACAGAGGATAACGAGTGATCCTGCTGTGAAGAGGCAGCAGTGAGTGGTGCCTTGACCCTGCTAGAGGAGAGTGCAGAAGTCTGCAGTATATCTGCAGAATACAGGAAAAGATGAACAGTCGTGTGGAGACGACTGTGTAGTCTAGAAAAGCCAATGCCAGGGTTTTGGATTTGAAATTAGCAGTTAAAAAAGAGAGGGATAATTCAGTTTGGAGACTACATCTGGATGAGCTGAAGGAACTGGAGACTCAAGCGAAGCGCTGCAGATTAGACAAAAGACTGAAGATTAAAAAAGTATTTGGGCACTGTTATTGTTGATGAGGAAGCGTCTGATGAACAGATGGTTATATGCAAACATACTGATTGTGTTAAGCCTTTGTTGCAGATTTTACACAAGAGTCAGCTAACTAAGACTAGAAACCACCAGAGCCTTCCATCCCTGGGTACGAAAGATTTCCTTAGAGAAAAAATGTCTTCATCCTGGGAATAAGTCTAAGGGGGCTGGCAGATATTGTTGATATTGATACAAGATGGGAGTGGGAGTGAGAGTGAGAGTTAAATATCATGAGCACAATAATTATTAAAAAGTTGTGGAATGTGATAACAAGGAGTTGCAGAGAGGACTCTCGATGAGAGGCAATAATCAGAGTTCATAGATACTGATAATTAGATATGGGGTAAGTGGTGATCTTTCAAATTAATTTCAATTATTTAACTATTAACTGATTACTGTGTCTTTAAATGTAATTTAAATCCACACCACTCAGCATGAGCAGACTTATTAGCATGAGCATAGAAGTTGTTTCCTCCTCACTGCGACAAACATCCTCTCTTGAGTGGAATCCAGACATGTTTTTGTATATCACTGGCAGCAATGCTAGACAAATAAGCCACCATCCACTGAGCAGACTCTATGTGTTGTCTCATAGCTGTGTGTTTGTATGTGTGTGTGTGATACCCTTTGGTTTTGTAATTGTTATCCTTGTCAAACAGTAGAGCATGCTGGGATGTGAGGAAGAGGACCTCTACTGTGAAGATGAATGCGTGTTCTTTGATACATGTGCACTTTTTTATACTGAGGTGGCTTCCACTTTAACTCGTGGGTGTCTGTCAGAATTAGTGTGTTTCATTACAAGACAAAGCCGGGCCAGGCTGGTCCACCATGTTGGTTCAGGGGAGGTCCACTGTTTGTAAGGTAATTAGAGTGCTTATGGTTCACCCCGGGTAACTGAGGTCAGACTAATCTATGTCTAAATTTCAGGGGCGCCTCTGTAAAATGATATGGATCACTGGCAAAATGAAATAACCTTTAGGTGAAAAAAAGGCACAGGTGGCAAAACAATCAGATTGTCTGTGATGTCCTGCTCATTCTGGACAAGTAAGGAAGGAAGGTAAGGAAGCTGGTATTGTGTGCTTGCGGAGGCATTTGACTGCAAACTCTGCTCATTGATATTCTTGTTGAAATCATTTAATGAATGCCTTTGGAATATCTTTCCCTCTTGTTCTCTGTCTCATGAATATGAATATGAATGAAATCCACATGTGTTTTGAATTTGTTTGCAAATCTGTGTGAAGTACACGAGCAACTAACAAGCTCACGCAGGAATGTATTCTTAGCTGTTGTTATTAAAGGTGCTCAGGGCCCTGTGGTTCATCCCTCAGCATGGTTTTGTTTTGTACACTGAATATTTTAACGAGCTTCATCTCTAATAAGCATGCGACAGTGGGAAAATTCGTGTCATGATTTTCCTGGCGAAATTATTTGCACTCTTCAAAACATCACTGGAATCACTTCAACATCATGTTGAGGAAAGATGCAGGTTCCTCTTTGTGGCAATTCAAAATAAATCAGGAAATCAATAAGGAACTGTACAGTATCAAGCTTTTTCAAGTCCCTCATGTGAGGATATTCACAATTATCCTGATTAATGGCTATTCTGATAATGGAAATTCACTAAGATCAATTTATCCCAAGTGTTTTTTTTACCAATCCATGATAAAATCTCCAATTATTGCTCCATGCTTGATTTTTGGATAGCAGCTATTCTATTAAATACTACAACAACAAAAACATTCATATGATGCTTTTTAACTTTCCCCTAGTGTATCATTGTGCAGGGTGGTTTAGATCTGAGGCGATTCTGCTGTTCAAATAGTGTGAGAGGAGCTGAGGTGGACTGTTAAATAGCTTTTTGGGAATCAATGCCAGATATTGATTCAGACAGCTGTTTTAATATAGACAAAGCTCGTAGGAAAGAATTGTATCCTTTTTGATTTAAGTATCAGCGCGTTCTAGCAGAGGCTGGAGCTCACTCACACTCTTTATACGCACCGCATTTATAAAAAGAAAAAAAAGTGTGGCTTCTTTAAGAGATAACTTGGCCCTGACCATGGGAAAATATTACAATTTCACCCCAAGCAACTTCCACATTCTGGAAAGGTGTGTTTGGACTGCAGGCACTGCTTAATTACTGCCTTTTTGCCACAACATGTCAAACTGACAAAAACCTCTTTAAAGTAGGCAACAGTTTGACTGCAGTGCATTAATTTGGACCATGACATTGCAAACCAGGCAGTAAGAAAACTAATGTCAAAAAGTTTTTATTTATATTATTGTACACATTCAAATATTTTGAAAGCTAGGTGGTTACACAGAGCTTTACATCTGGTATATAATGGGAATGTTATTTCCATCTATCAGCATCAGTGTCTATCTCTTGAGACCCTCAATATCAAAAGACCTGACAGATTTTCACCCCCCAGACTATAAGTCACGTAGTTGGTTTGAGGTTATTTTATTGCTTCAGTGCATTGACCTTCAGCTTCGTATCCATCACCCAGAGTCTTTACTAGGCATGTTGTTTTAACTTGTAGACAGGTCATATCATTACCATCTCAGTTCTGGGCGTCTGCCTCTCCCGGTCTGCCTGTTTTCATGCCCATGTGTCAAAATAAAAAAGGTTATCAAAGGGACAACATCAAATTAAATCAAATTTGTGTAAATGGAAAATGGCAGATAATACTCTAATCGTGTTTTAAAAGTCCTTTAATCTGCAAAGTAACCAAATATCACTTAGATTTTAGACTTGTTTATTTAATAGTACAATGAGATAGGGTACAACAAAGTAGAATGTTAGAGGGCTAATAAGAATTTCTCTGAATGATTTAATAAAAAGCAACTTTAGCAACACAGATCCAGTTTCCTTGGGATGTTGTCACGTCTTTCATGATCTCCTGGAGACGGACATGGATGTTTGTTTTCTCATGATTGTTCAACTAACCGTGATTATTTTGCTAAGCTGGCTGTTTGCTATAAGTGCCTTCTGTCCTCATGGGGACGTTATTGTGAAATGAAATATTGGGTCGCACAGGAAACCATCCTCAGATAATCTCTCTCAGGGTAAGCCGTAGCCTCTCCCACTCACAAAACACCACATCATATGCTGAAATGTAATTTACTTATACAAATTGAAAGACAGCTGTGGAAATAACACTCCAGTTTGACATCCTCACATGCATTTTACAGCCTAAAATTAAAACATGCAATATTTCCCTGCTCAATATATATCCTACAGCTAATAAAACATTTAAAGGTCCTCAAGTAATTAGCTTTGGCAAACTACCATACAGAATATGTATGACAAAAATACTAAAGAGTTTATGAAAGAGTCCAAGAGTCTATACTAGAAGCCACATGAGGCTGTAAAGTGGATCTTTGAGCAAAATGCTAATGTGTGCATGCCAACCTGCTTACGATGACAATCCTCACATGCTAATATTGGACATCTATAAGCTACAGCCCCTAAATTGGGGGCCAAAATGTGCAAATACACAGGCACAGTATATTTATATGCATCCAGAGAAACTGACTAAATGTACAACATGTGGCTAGCTGTGACCTCATGGAGGGCCTCCCGAGTGTTCTTCTTCTTCATTAAACACACCTGCAGGAGCTGCAGCATTGAGTGTCACCAAAGACTTGAAATGAGATTGTTGCCGGTTAAAAGGGGGCCTCAAGTGCAGTGAGGTAGGCTCTCATGGCCCCTCTTTAGGTAGTAAATATTCAGTTGTGTGAGTGAATAAGTACTTGGCTGCTCCATATATACTGTACTCATCAAAAGCGACCGTAAAAGCAGTCAAGTGTGGATGGTAGGACCATTAGATTGCAGTAGTGCAGAGTCAGTGATTTACTTTGTTTTACCAGGATTATATTTCCGTGATGATGTTATTGCAAAGAGCGTGACCTTGTTATAGATGGGTCATGAGATTCAAAAATAGAATTGGAAGTAGGAAATGGAAAATCCTACCGTAATGAGTTGAGAATGTGAAATTAAGGGGTTGTTGTGTTTTTTTAAACATATTTCCCTTTTTATTCCAGGACTCTAATGGGCCGTATAAGAGTGAGATCTGAGACATCAATCTAAAGATCTGTCAGTTAACGCTCTTCAGATAACCTTGTCTGCTATTCTTACTCTTCCCACAAATTATTACCTTATGTATCACATGTAGGCAGATATGAAAATTTCTTGTCACATTATCCTGTCTAACATAAATGCAATTCTGGATAGTATCCCGATATCATCCACATATTCTTAAAACTCTATAAATGAAAGCTAAAATTGCATTAAAACATACTGGAATCACTTCAACCTTACATTCTGTGAGGGAACAAATCATCTTTAAAACAAACAATCTTAAATTAGATTAAATTAAAATCATAAATCAGGTCTTCCTGCTCAAATAGAGGATAAATAAATGGTGGTATCCTCATCTCTTTGTCATTCTTTAGATCTGTAGTATTTACACACATCCGGTTTAACTTGTTTTTGTGGGGGGTACATTAGTATTCAGGCTGACAGAGCTGCTAGCATAAACTGTAGGCTCTTGTTTTTTTCCGATGGGTACCCTGGTTCAGCGCAAATTAATCATACACAGATATGGAAAATAGATAGATTAATTAAATCAATTGTGTTTGAATGGTGATGAGCAGAGGAGGGAGAACTTTCATTATGTGAAATTACCAGACAGGCCCATAGGATTGCTCCCATCATCATAACTCCTGAATAAAACCTCTACAGCATTACAGAGTCACCTCTCCGCCTCCATTGCTATCTAAATCCGAGACGTCGATGTGCCGGCAATTGCGTGAGATGGGCGGAGGTGTCCATGACCTGCACTGTTGTGCAACCCACAGCCGGGGAGTTTTAAAATGGACGTCAAGATGAGAAACTGGAAAGCCACTAAGATCCAGGAGATGCTAGTATCTCATCAGTCTCTGTAGCTGTTTGGTTGTATCTGCTTTTTGTGTGGCGGCAAGCTATGAATGGTCGCTACTTTCAAATTAAAAGCCCCCCGCTAAGAACCCAGTTCTAAAATCCAATGGGGTGCAATGTAAAGCTCTTGTTGAAGACAAATTTGTTGTCACTGCCCAACTTCGTGCTTTACGTCACGTCACGTCACATGTTTAAGCCTACCCCAGTGGCGGCCAAGTGGCGGCTTTTGGAAAAGGAGGAATATTACACCTCCCTTTTGGAAAGACGGGGCAGCACATTGCTGCCTTTACCTTGCAGCAAATGTGCCGCCTTTTCTATCTAAAAGGGGCTACTGATTAAAAAATTATTACAACAATATGTTATCACGGAGACGGCATGACTAAAACTTTACACAGATGAGGGAAGAAATGATGCAACAGAGAGGATGTTAAACAAAATCTCTGTCGTTTGTTGTCTCATCAAGTTGTTTTCTCTCACTTGAATGGAATTCAATGGAAAATAAAGGATCCGTACAAGTGAGCAGGAAAGAAAGAAGAACAGTATTTGGTCAATAATGAGGGATTCAGGAGGGAAAGTTTAAAGAGAACCAGGAAACACCACACAGTCAGCAGAGCCAACCGATGGGGGATTTTAATCGTAATTCAGAGGAGTGTCATCAGACATGAACGAACATGCAACAGCAGGCCAGACGTAGAAATGAGACCTGCAGATAGTAATCAGTGTGTGTGTGTCTGTGTGTGTGTGTTGTCTGCCCACATAAATCCTCATGAAGATGTTTCTTACATTAACAATCGTAAAAGCAGACCGAGTCACTGGATCACAATAAACTCTGTAACGTGTCGAACATTGTGCACATTGTTTGGGGATGTGGGACCCATTATGTGATTGTTGAAGTATTTTGGATGTGTCCATTTTATGTTTTACAGAAAGAAGTGTTGCAAGGGTTTCAAGTTTGTGCTGGGCCAGTGCATTCCTGAAGGTAGGGGAAACATGTTTGGATGTCTGTCTTGTGTATTAGTGATTATTTTGGAATTCCCTCCTATCATATCCCATAAACTCTTCAGTCCTTCAACAGACTTCAACTTCTCTTTCTTTTGTTTACACCTCACTGAGTGTTTAACAACCTGTAACAGGTGTGTTGCCTGAAATTTTTGAATTTAATAACAAATCTGAAATGCCTCATTTATTTCTGCAGACTATGATGTGTGTACTGGCGCCCCCTGTGAGCAACAGTGTACTGACCATTTTGGTCGGGTCGTGTGCACCTGCTACCCCGGCTACCGCTACGACCGTGAGCGCCACAGAAACCGAGAGAAGCCTTACTGTTTGGGTGAGACTTTGTACAATAGCACATCAATACAGTTCCTCTTTGAAAACAAGGAGATGCTTTACATTCTAAGTTTTGTAACAGGTGAGAGTGTCAGAAGCCCCCTCTATGGCTTGTACCAGTCTGCAAGAAGACATTCTTTACTGTAGATTTAACAAAACGCTTGGTGAAAATAGTCTTTCTTCCAGCAATTTTGCACAACAGAAAGTTATACATATTTTCACAACCTCTAGCATGGCTTGGTCTGGGGAAAAGTGAGCTTGGCAAAAGGCCTTAAAAAGTCCTGCTCCAGTCAGATGGAATAAACTGCAGCTGAATGTGAAATTACATTGACTGATTTCTTTAGCTCATTTTGAAATGTTTGTTAAGTCCCCCAAAGTGCAATGTGCAAGTACACTGCAATGAGTGATAAAGTGTGATAAAGATGAAGTAGATCATTTAAGGCTTAATCTGGCTTTTATTCCATGCTCATTGTTCTTTGTTATTGTTAGTTTGAGTTTATACATGATCGTGTTTAACGTTTTCTGTAATATGTGGCATAAAGGTTGAAATAATTCATTAAAAATGTATCATATATGTATATTTATTCATTTTGAAATCTATCATCAATACAAAGGTTTTGGTAACAGTAGGTTGTAGGTCTGTAGGTTAATTTGCAGATTTAAATAATAATTATCATGTTAATGGGTTCAAAATTGTTATATATTATAACCTAAATTATGTTTCTTTAATTTGCTTCCTGTCTGCCTGTCACTGCAACATACAGACATTGACGAATGTGCAGACAAAAACATGACTGCGTGTTCTCAGATCTGCATCAACTCTGTGGGGAGCTACAGGTGTGAGTGTGAGAAAGGCTATTTCCTGGAAGAAGATGGGAAAACATGCACCAAGGGGGAGAGAGGTGAGAGTAGTATTTTTACTCAGACACTTTCTCTTTATTCAAGGGCACATCTGACTGTGATGTGGGGTACTGCAAACACAGACACCTGGTAATCATTACACATCCCAGCTCCTTGTGCATGTCAGAACAGCTCTGTCTCTCAAACATACTGCTGCCCCTGTGACTCCGGGTCTTTTCTGATTTGCTGAATGTTTTTTGAGGAAAACGTTACAAAATGTTCAGGCGATAATAAACTCTCATCCCCCCCCCAGATTCAGTTGCCAATGAAGCGGTCAGGGGCTGTAGATTTGCTACTTCCTCCCATGAGTTTATCTTCCATTACCTACTATAACATTTCAGGAGAAGCTGGAGAGTGAGAAACATCCTGCTGCTTTGTAACATAGTGGGAAAGTTGTGTCCAAACGCATGAACTCATCCATAACATGTATGCATTCATAGAGTAGGGCCCGGTCTGATGCAGTAACAAAACAAGGAGACCTGTTCTTTCTCTTTACAGGAGTGTGCAGCTGTATTGCTTAAACCTAATTGTTAAATTGTGGTTTCCGAAAGAGTGGTTGGTTCTGGACACACCATCTTTTTGTCAATTTTTCACATATAAAAATATGTAAGAATATGGCATTGTTTTACCTCCAGCAGAGCCAGTAGGGAGCCATTGTTCCTACATTAGTCTTCCTCAAGGTTCAGAGACATTAACTAGACCTCCTTCAGTCTAAGCAAGGATTTAAGTGACCGGCAAGGTCTCAGGTCTCACAAATGATAGTGTTACCGAGATATCAGCGCTGTGTAAGTCCCCTGAACAGACAGTTAGCTCATCCAGTTTGCAACAAACCGTTAAACTTTCACCAGACTTTCACTGTGTGACTGTTTTTGGTTGTTGACTTGGGATGTTACAAAAAGAGTTCAGTAATCAATCAGCTTTACAAATCACCATTAAGTTTCTCTTAGGGGGATTTTTATTATTACTGTATATTTTTTTCTTTTTCTGAAAAAAACATTGTCCTGATACAATCTGTGACAGAGACATTTTCTCCCAGCAGTGCATCTCTTTGAGAAGTCTGACAATGTGATGAACGCTGGAACTTGCTCAGCCACGTGTGACGATTTCCTCCAGATTAAGACATCTGTCCTGCAGCTTAAACAGAAGGTAAGGGGTCAGGAAAAGGTAACAAAAATGCGCATTTCTGTTATTTTCAAAATTCTTTGTATGAATCCAGTTTACCTGGAAGGCTACACTATTGTTTCATCTGAAATCATAATCCCGGTTTCTATTATTCTATGGTTGACCACAGAAATGCCTCAGTGAGCATTAAACACACCTTCCCGACCGAGGTGAATGTAAATATCTGCAGAACTGCTCTGTTTCTTTATCACCACATAAATATCTTGCTTTATCTCTAAGGAGGCCACACCTGACAGTATTTCAGAAACAACAGTTGGCAGATTTTTACGGCACCCTTGAGATTTATTGTGGCATTTTATTCCCTAATAAAAAATGTCTGAAAAAACTTCCTTTACTGTAGTGGTAGATTTCTTCTGTAAGTGGGGAATTGGCTGGGTAATTTGTGTGAAACTCAACAGTGGGGTTATATTTCCCTCTGTGTAATCACAGGCGTCTGAACCTATCTGAGCACGAGTCTGTCAACAGTGGCACTCAACACCCTCGACATTATTATATATTGCTTCCAGCTGTGTGGTCTTGGTGCTCCTATTCAATATGACTCCTTTTTCTAAATATAATAAATTACAAAAACAAAGTTAAAATACTTAATGTGGTCACTGTGTATTATCACAGTATATGAGGAAACATATACTCCCTTTTATTCATATCACGGGGAGGTTAGAGTATGATCTTAGGATCACAGTGTGGTTCAAACACCTGCGCCCAAGGTCACAGGCTACAGTCCTGCATAATGCTCACTGATCAGCAGGTGAACTATGACCTTGCACAGTGTGTGTGTGTGTCCGTGTATGTGTGTGTGGACATATGCTTCTATGTCCATGTGCATGAATTCTGATCTGCAGGCCCTTGCAGCAAAGCAAGGTCTTTGACGTGTTTCCCTTTGGGATTGTCAGATCCACATGATGTTATACAGAGATCAAAGATAAATTTTCTCAAGGATGCCACTTAGCATCCAGAGCAGGAACTCTCCTGGTCTCACTGAATAATGCAGAGGGGTTGCTTGGCCCTCCATCTGTCTGGGGTACAGCTTGTAGCATGGTGCAGATGGAGGATCAGCTTTCATCTTAGGCAGGGTATATCCTTTTATCATAATTTTAATTCAAGTAGTGTGTAATGTTCCTGTCCTGATAGACAGTGCAAGACTTTATGAATCATTGCATGTAAAACCATTTCAGGAATGAAAACATTGTGCAGTTACTCATTTGGATGTTTGACAAAAAGACTTTGATCCCGTGAGAGAATGTGTATTTTTGTTGGCCATGTTTTTCATTTAGTATGTCATTCATCCTATTTTTGTAGTTGCCTCTCATTGACCTGTTAATTCTGCATCCTAATTCAAGATGGCCATGCTGTCAAACAGTGCTGAAGTCCCTGAGCAGATGACCAGCGAGAAAACGCTTACGTCGTCCATATTTTTACCAGGGCCTCCAGGTCTCCCTGGACCACCAGGTAAAACACATGAAGCTAAAAATAATAAAAGTGTCCGACTCATAAGAAACTTGCCTGCATCCAGCAGGGATTCTATGAAGCATTAAAAACAAAACACAGCTGAGGCGGATTTGAATGTCATTAGTTTTGCAGGTGTTTGGTCATAAACCAAAGTATTGCACAAGATAAAGATTCAACATAGTGATGGCAAAAAGTCAAAAGATCATAAAAGTTGTCCCCCTGTATCACAAGATAGACACAAATAGCTGAAACAGATTTCATGGTAGTTTATTAATTGGTTGTCAAGACATTGCACTCACAAAATAAATGAGATCATGATAGTGATTAAGATTACATAATCTGTGCCAGGTTATCATTAAAATGTTTCACAAAATAAGTGAAAAGTATGACCTGCTGGTGGCAGGAATAGTGTTTTTTGTGTGTGACCGTTTTGTGATCAGTTGTCTTTAGTTCACTAATATCAGTCTGTATTCTTTTAGGAGATCCAGGAACAGCAGGCCCTCCAGGACTTACTGGACTGATGGGACCTGCTGGGCCTCCTGGTCCCAGGGGATTGATGGGACCCATTGGACCCACACCTGACCTGTCCCACATCAAACGAGGCCCTCGAGGACCTGTGGTCAGTTAGTATATACCTTTTTTTCCAGTTGATATAAATCATTGTGTTTTAATCAAATCTGGCCACACAGTTTTTACTGCATTTTGTATTTAATATTTTCCTCATGCATAGAACGATAGGCTTCTGAATCAGCAAGTAAGAATGTGTGTGTTCTGACTGCGATCTTCCCTGCTCTGAGTAATGCTTGGGTACAGTACATAAGTCTCTTGCGTCCATCTTTGCCTTTGTTTTCTGTTGGTTCAGCGCCACACTTCTGCTTTGTGTTAGACTGCAGAATGACTTGATTAATCTGGATGACGGCACTGAATGCCTAAGTCTATGTTGCAGTGTTTGTCGGATTCCAGTATTAACTTGACAACATTTTTTCAAAATATATAGTAAAGTCAATTTTATCTACAAATCACTGAATTAAGTATGGGAAAAAAATGGATAAAAACTCATCGAGGGGATTTATCCTTCTGCCAGGACATCACACATGCAATAAATTTCACATGTACAGAACACATCAACAGAATATATAGGTTACAATGACAAAAATTTCAGACACGGCCCAGGAGAGCTGTGATTGATTTATTCAGAGAGCAACCTCAGAGAAACCCACACTTTCGCAGGGTGAAAAAGGATGACACATGGTCGCAGCAATAACAACAGAGAAGTCTGAATCCATTTACAGCTTATGTTGTTTTCTTTGGCTCGCTGTCTCTTTGTGCAGCGCTCAGTCTTGCCTGTGAGTGTGAACTCTCCGTGTTAAAGTGTGGGCTCTGAATCAAGAATGTGCAGGATGTGGCCAGAGACATATTTCTAGTTTTTAAAGCTTCAGTATTTATGCAATCTCATTATTGATAAATCAGACCGCCAACACTCGGTCATAACACGAGCTGCATGATGCCAAACCCAGAAGTCTGGGACCTTGTTTTTACAGTCAAAAGAGATCTACTGCTTTTTGTGTGTGACAGCTGGATGTATGTTCTTATTCACAGCTCTTTATATTTATGACTTGTTAATCCATTTAATCAGTGCACATGTCGGTGAGGGAGTTGTCTCTCTCCACACACATAAACCTGATTAGATTCTGAGCACAGCTATGAGGTTTGGCCACCAGGTTACATGTGTTTGACTGCGTGTCAGGGTTTCAGAGATGATGAATGTTGTATAGTGTGTGACTCACAGTCTTGGTACTGATCTGAATATTGGCCTGACGTTCCATACAACGTCTTCACACCTCTTTAATGGTGATTATTCCAGGAAAGAGATCAAAGCACTCGCTGCCATCGAGCTGATGTCACTCAGAAATGGCCTGGAGGCAGACGTGAGGTTAATCTCGGATAATCGTTGTTGTTGGAACATGACGAAGATTTCTGTTTTGAATTTGAACAGATTCTGAATACATTGATTTTCTGTCAAAAGAGTCAACTGAGCATTAAAGCCATAATGTGCAGGTTTTTATTTAAGAAAAAAACAAAGCAAAAATAATCCCTCTGATTAATCATTTACGACCCACTAGTTGTTTGAGGCTGTGTCTCTGTCTGCAGAGATCCTGCCCTGTGCCTGTATTTTATTATTTTCTCAGTATTTTGCTGTCATCAGGATGTTTTTTTAGCCCCCAGTCAATAACAGCATGAGGTCTTGACTTTACAAAACATTACAACCAGCTCACATCGCTGTCTTGTGTCGGTGAGCTGCAGGAGTTGGTTGAACTACACGCACACTCAGAAAAGAGAGGTTAACAGCGGACAGGAAGAAGCCTGTACTGCTGAAATCATACACAACCCAGCAGTGATGCACCTCCCTACAGGCACCATGAAACAATCAGAAAATAACATTTTATTTCTCTGATTCACTGCTTTGTTCACGCTAACGCCGCTCCCTCATTTCATTTAATGCGTAGCTAGAATGACCACACCTGCTCGTTCAGTCAAGTAGAGCGTATCTGTGTCCAAACAGCAAGTGACAATGGCAACGTATTATGCCTTAATCACATTTCTGTGTGGATGCACATATAGATCCCATGTATATTTACATGTATGGGCTTTATCGTTTCCAGTCCTGCCGACTTGTATGTCTTTGGCATGTGAAAGAAATCTGACATAAATATGAAAACATGATTGAAACAGATATGAAATGCAGATGTTTTTCTCATTTAACAGGGGTCCCCAGGAGCACCAGGAAAAGACGGCTTAAAGGTGAGGGCGGATGTGTTTTTATCATCTAATCTGGTTGTACACATAACTTTATAACAACAGGCATCTGCTCCGGTGAAGAGCCTCTTTTTCCAGAGTGCAGAACAGACGTCCATCCAGCGTACTGCACCTCAGGCTAAGGAGTCACTCTTGTTGGCAGCTGAGTTTGACTCTTGGCTCACTCATCAGGGCCTCTCTCAAAAGAAAGATAACAGAGTCGAAAAGTACCAACGAGATACATTTAACTCACCTGCCAACACCATGCCTGCCAAGAGATATTTCTCAATAGCTAAACTGTTTCTCAACCTCACCAGATTTATACAGGGTGCAAGGCAAGTACCAGGGTTCTTGCAAATCCTCAGCCTGGCAGATGATACGATCAATGCAAGCTGCAACACGTTGAGAGAGGAAAATCAATGGGCTAAACAGTAATATCAAAGATCTTATTAGATAGACCAAATAAGCATGATTTGGTGGAATAGCTTCTCAATATAACCACAGTCAGAGTATTGTATTCTGGTGTCTGGTAATTATCTGAACCTAAACATGCCCGCACAATGGTGCAAGAGCATCCTGAGCCAAACATGGTCAATTTTGTGGTTACATAATGAGACGTGAGATTACACAATCTATCAGATGATCTCTGTTCCTTTAGAGTGATATAACCTCACCTCATTTCACCCTGCAAAGACGTGTCTCCTGTAAACTGAGTCAGAACGGAGCCGAGGCCGACAGCTAGTCAGTTCAAGTGGCAGCACAGTAACGTCTGTCTGACCACCGGTGTGAACATACCTCCAGGCTATTGCGAGGTAGCAACCGTCTTTCAAAAGGATAACTGGAGTGTTTTATCTTTGCTGTGCCTCCATGGGAAGGCCTAAGGCGAAGTGTTAAACAAGAGGCTTCAGCAGATGGTTAAGCCTCAGATTAAGGAGGCACAATGCAGATTTCACCGTGGTTACAGTGAGATTTGTGTTTGCATTTTTCACATTTCTTGTGTATTAAACCAGATTTGCTCACGCCTTCTGTCCCATATTGTAATATTCCTGAAAAGATGATCAAAGAGCAGCTGAGGTCATAAAATAATGTCATCTTTAATGTTTGCAGATGATGTTGTTTTGGCCATCAGATGTGTGCAGTCTGCTTCGGAGCAGTTGTGAATGCGTTTGTTCTCATTCAGATGGGGAGTAGACTCTTGACTCAAACTGAGAAGTTAACTGTTAAATGAAGATAAAATATGAATATCATGTGAGAGTGTGTCAACAGTGGGGGGTACAAGGAAGAGCTACAAAATGTCAACATTGTGTTGATTTGACAGTAGATTGTACAGCGAGAGTGGTGTGGCTGAAGCTCTGTGATTCATCAGGATGTCAGAACTTAGACTGAGAGCAGCCAGTGAAGGTAGGACTCTGGGATTTTCAACCTGTAGCTTTTTATGGCTGACTTTTTAACAGGGATGTACTTGATAGTTTGAAGCTTCATTTATAACTTTGGTATTCAAATTCTAAATCTGCATTTTGTTCAGTTTCACTCAAAAATAGATGGATGTCATCACTTTCAAAATTCACAAAATATCATAACAAATGTTCTGCTTCAATCCATATTTTTTGGCATTTGGCTTTGCAAAAAACATGTATTTTTCTTTGTGGTCATCTTTCTTGTTGCCGCAAACAAAATGAGGCACACACTTGTATTGACAGGGCGGTCTAGCAGCAGTCTAACATCACCATAGATTACATTTATACAACCGCAGTGACAGAGTGATCATGTTATGTATCTGCATTCACTTCACGCTCGGCGCTCCATCAGGATGTCATCACTTTTCTTACCAACGACGACCGTAAAGATGTCAAAGAAATCAGCAGTTTGGAAATATTTTGCGATTGCTTGTGATGAATCACTGCATTCAATTGTTTGTTTGTTTTTTTAAGGTTGTCGACATCTTAAAATATGGCGACAGACATTTGAAGCAGAACAGAACCTTTGAATGTTTATTTTAGAACATGACCTGTTGGTGGTTGTTGTTCTTTATCCTCTTCTTTGGTTGATATTGATTGAATGAGCAGTCATCTGAGTCTCTTGACGTGTGAGGTGTAAAATCCGAGGTCTGGCTCTTGGATCTCGTCGACGCTGTTTGCTTAGCTTGTGGATCGCGTATGGAACAACTTAGGTGCATCTGCTTTATTATTATTGACGTAGCACGTTGGCATTCTTTCAGTACAGCTGGGATGTTTGTGTGGATAGATTGGAGGGCGATGGTAATCTGTCTCTGAGAGTTACAAATCCAAACCATCTGCCAAAACACTCACAGGCCCCGGTGTGACCCTGAGCCTGGCTAACAACCACAGTAGGCAGGTCGATGCGTGTGCGTGCATGCGCTACTGCAGGTCAACGGGCTGACATGACGCTTCACACGTTATCCTGCGTGTACAGTACGTTAAGTGTTATATGAACAGCACAAACTTTTTGTACCTTTCTCAAATGCAGGGCAGTTTCAGGAACAGTTTGGGAAATACACCTTTGCCGGGAGTCAAGTTTCCCATTCTGTTTCTTATCTGATGTGTGGCACATCTTTCTACTGTTTCCCGTTTTGTGGCACACTGGCGATGTCCAACGTCAACGTTGGACATCGGCAGTGTGCCACAAAAAGGGGAAACAGTGGAAAGCAACATGGAGGCCAGTGACAATGTTGCTGCGCTTGCTTGTCAATATCTTTCACTTCAGTCTCTCTTTGAAAACTCAACGCCGTCATGTCTTTTAACTTCATTGCTTTTTAATAGCATTGTGCCTGAAAAGGGCCAAAAATGTGCATATTCACACAGCTGTTTCTGTCACTGCCAATCGGAGTCATTTAACCCGCAAACTAATGCTCATTTTATCCATTCCTATCAAGACAAAAGCCAAATGTTTGTGGGTGTGAGTGGAGTTTCTTGTCAGGTGTGAAAGGGAATTATTTTACTCTCTTTCTGAAAATGTGTTTGACACAACTTCAGGGATTGAGGTAGCTTAGCTTAGCATAAACACAGAACGCAAGGGTAAATACATGCCCACCAGCATCACTAAAGCTCTCTTATTACACGTTTGTTTCATTTGAAATGAAAGTGACAAGTTTTAATGGGGCGCTACATCTTCGAACCATTTGTAGTGACTGCAATGTGTTAATTAGTTGAGCTGAGCTGCGCAGGTGGGTGTATTTTTCAACTTTAGTGAGAACCAAGCCAGCTGTTTTCCCCTGCCTCCAGTGTTTTTGCTGAACTAAGATTATCTCCTTCCAGCTGTAGCACCGTACATGATGCACCAATATGAGATTGCGGTATCAATTTTCTCGTCTAACTCTGGGTAGGAAAGTGAATACGTTTTCCCAACTGTCAAAATGTATTTTCCAGTTGTTTTTTTTATCATTATTATTTGCTCACCATTTGTGATCACGCTCCTCCTCCTGATCTCACTTCTCTCTCCCGTCCTCTGGCACTTTAAAACTTGATCATTATGAATTCTTCTCTATGCTTCTACCCCCCCGCTGTAACTCATCTAAGATAAATATTTGTTTTGTTTCCCCAGGGGGATAGAGGAGCTCCCGGGCTCGTCGGACCACCAGTAAGATTCTGGTTATCTATTATTGATGCCACACTATTGTAACTTGTTACCATTAGACAGGACAATACAGTTAAACTAAACCATCACAGAGCAACAGACCGCTGTGGACCCTGAACATTAGAGGACACAGTTAATGATACTGTCAAGCTCAAAGTAAATAGTATCCAGTACAGAATAAGCGTTGTCCTCTTGGATAAACACTGATGAAGCTAATGTTAACAAACCATTAGCAAAAGCTCAGTAGCCATTGATCAGCTGAGTTTCTGTGGGGATAATTTCCTCTGTGGCTCCTGTGTAAATATAGAGAAATTAATCCTTTTCAAAAAAAATGCACTGTTTCTATAAAAAGGAGAATAACTTTAATTGTAAGTCCACAAATAATATGTAAGATTTAAACTAAATATTGTGAAATAATTTGTTTTTGTCGTGCTCGACCCTCTCAGGGACCTCCAGGCTCCTTCGACTTCCTGCTCCTTCTGATGGCAGACATCCGTAACGACATCGCTGACCTGCAGAGCAAGGTGTACGGTCGGCCCATGCACTCTCCGGGAGAGGACTTTCCATCGGTCCCTGACAGCTGGAGGGACAACCAGGACGATGTGGACACGGGCTCGGGCGAGGAGTACAAGGAAGCTCCACCCCGAACAGGCGGAGGGTCAAAGAGGAACAGGAAGAGGAAACCAGCGCGCGAGAGAACAGACTTTGACTGGAATATTTAAAGAGTTTAAAAAAAGTTAATGTGGATGTAAATATTGAAGTGGTTTGCTTTTTTTATTTAACTGTGTTTAAACAGAATGTACTGTATGCCTTTTCATCACAGATGTTTATTTTTGTATGATATACGAGAGTTTGTGGGAATATTTTTTAACAAAATGAGCAGATTGTGCAAAGGCATGTTTTTTTTTATATATTTTCAGAAGCATATGGTTCCTTCACAGCACATTAAACACGTCTCTCATGAAAGCAGTTTTCAGCTCATTACTTTAAGAGAGTATATTATTCTTTTTCACACACTGTCATTACATATTCTTAAACATTAAATGTCAAAGAAAACCACTTATTTTTATTAGCCTGGTATAATTTATCTTCAGGTTATGTAGAGAAGCGACTAAATGAAAATTGCCAGTATTGTCTGCTGCAAAGCTGGATATAGTCAACAGTGGCTTCATTCCACAGTAAAGTCCTGGAGGACAAAATCATGATGCCTAACTAATTGCAAAATCTGTCTCGTATTTTAACAGAGACAGACATTTAATTTTAAGCTCAGGGGAACAGGTCATCTCCTCCACTCTGTGCACTCAGCTGTTGGATGGATATGAGGCTGATGGTCGACTGATCCACCAGAGGGAGACCTTCTCAAAGAAACGACAACATCAGCAGGAGATGATGCCTCGACTTAAATCTAAACTCCTGAAGTCATAGCTGGAAGAGACTGAACATGCCTGACCTCTGAGGTGAGAGTGAAGTCGTAAACTTTTGTTATATCACAGGCTTTTGTTCACCCTTGTCTTTAACACACATAAATTACATTTATCTGATATTGTACTTTATTTGGATGAAGAGGAGTCGCAGATATAATCTCGGGAGTTTAACCCAAACAAGGGGGTGTCATTTTTTATTCTAATGAAAAATGAGACCATGCAATAAATTTCCAAACACTGTGTTTAATAAACCTTTAGTCCCATTCAGCACTGGTCTACAGCTTTGATGTTACTGGCTTTCCAAGGACTTAATGAACCACAGCAGAAGTAAGTATATGGGAACTTTTACATTACAAATTCTGTCACGTCATCAGTGTTGTAAAAAGTACCCAGAAGTCACACACAAATAAAGTGTTAAAATATGACTTTGGTAAAAGTGAAAGTCACACACATAAATAGTACCTGAGTAAATTAAATGTATTCAACTATTAAAATATATTTGGCAAATTATACATGTACTTAAACATCAATATTACAATTAAAAGTACATTTATCTGCATATATTTACTGTATACTGGGTCGACTGATTACTTGCCTGGTGCTTTCCTGGATCCAATATTCAGCATGTATTCTGATTATTGGCATCAGAGTTGTTGCTGTTTTTTTTATCCAATTGCTGATTAAATATATTTATTCAGAAATATGCTTTTTGACTCTGATGCAAGTAACTATTAACTTAAGTTATCAAATAAAAGTAACTGAATAAAAAGTACAAGTACTGATAGTATGTTTACATTGCATCGCTGAATATCATATTAATAACTGTTTTCATTATAATCACCTCAAACTAAGACATGTTGTGTTTTTGTTCCCTCAGAATGAGCCTTGTGTATCGCCAGAAGGAGCTGGTCGTCTTCCACCGAGTTCACCACGTTGCACCGCCATGTTTCTACGGGAGCCCAGAACAGACAAACTAAACACTAGGTAGGTTCTCCTGCACACTTAGACAGGGAGGGGTGTCAAGAGGCCACTAAATCATACACACACGACCTTTAATGATGATAGATAGATAGATAGATAGATAGAACTTGTAATAGAGTATTTTACAGTGTGGTATTCCTACTTTTACTTGAGTGAAGAATCTTAATACACTACCAGGTCATTCAGTAGCCCTACATATCCACTAGGTGTCAGTCATATACAGTCAGTACTGTGTGTTACCACCCTCTGAATGGTGCACGGCTCAGTGTTCACTGAACCCATTAAACTGTGCTGTGTAATTCACACAGGAGCACATGAAGATAATCAGAACGCAATCATGAATAAATCTTTGTGGAGGAGCTCACCTGCTGTGGCTAATCTGTGTTTTCTTGTTTATCTTCAGACTCAAAAACTAGAAATGAGTGTTTTTTACACAACAAAATTTTACATCTTTCCCCTAAAAGATGTTTGACAACATGGTCGGCAGCCACGGCCGATGACGTTAAATGGAAAAGACACACTTGGCGTGTCTCCGGCCTGAGCGATTGTTTGTGACATTGTGTTCCCTGGAAGCAACACAATCATCATCATCATCAACTTATTTACACATTTTTGGAACACCCCATGACGATTGCATCACCGTGATCGCCGATATTATCTTAATTTCCAAAAACCAAAAACAGATTTGTTGTTTTCCAGATGCCACCTTCACTGAGCACTACGTCAACTGTTTCCAGAGAACAGTACAATGCCACGATTTGCATTTGATTAAAAGAGCGGCCGAAATGAAAGTCCCGTCCTGTACACATCCTTTTGACGAGCTCGGGTCGTCTCATCCTGGAAAAGACGGGGAGGGGAACAAAAACAAACAAACTTGGCAATACATTTCTTCAAAAATCCCTTCTGGAAGTGATTAATCACCATCATTCAACGGGCGAGCCTTAAAAGATTTCAAATATTTGCTGAAGTGCCCCCTTGTTCCTAATTATATCTCCCTGCTTGTCCCCCCTCATTATTTAGAACCACCCACAAAAAGATGCGACCCTGAATGGGAACCGGCCCCCGGCCAGAGAAAATGTTTAATAGCAAATGAATGAGTGAGTTACTGTGCTGCCATGAAAGGCCTTAATGAGGTAATTTTATTAGCAGCGGCTGCCCAGAACTGTTGGAGGGAAACAAACAGAGAGCGGCAGCATAGAGAAAATTAGTGTTACCCAATTCATTAATTAATGCATTAGTGTGGGCAGCAAATTAACTGCCCCAAAAATCCCCCATTCAGCGAAGATTACGAGGGAAAAAATACATTGTTGCCCCCCGACGTAATTACAAGACAGTGCAAATTCAATTCTAATGAGGCGAAAGGCACCCCCTTAACATGCATCCCCTCCAAAAAGGGCTCGCTCTTGTCCGAGCCTAAGTTTAAG
Organism: Spondyliosoma cantharus; assembly: GCA_900302685.1. NCBI lineage: Eukaryota > Metazoa > Chordata > Actinopteri > Spariformes > Sparidae > Spondyliosoma > Spondyliosoma cantharus. Next base: position 5,025 of record OMLP01023838.1, on the reverse strand, counting down.
GAAGTATTGAGAGTTGAAGGAGACAATAATGAGAGATCGGCCTTGTCCCCCGAGTGCTTTATGCGCTGCACACAGGTAGAGGAGGATTGAATGGCTCTCTTTCTGGGACTCCTGGGGGGCCTGTCTTCCCAGCACAACAACACTTGGCCCTGAGAAAAAGGGCCCGCTGAGGAGCCTGCGGAGTGAATGGACCTGTGCTGCAGCGGGTCACGCTGAATGGTCAATTATTACAAACTATGTTGTGCCGGGGCCTGCGCGCATGTACACAAACACGAGCGTGCGCACACACCTATACGCACGCACAAAGCAACGCACGTAGACGAGCCCTCACCCTTCCACCTCTCCCTCTCATTGAGTTATCTTTACTCAGGCTTTGTCTCCTCTAATTGGAGCTGATGAGGGACTAATTGGTAGCTTTTTTACAACACCCAGTACTTAAGCAATGGCAAGCCGAGGGAGGCAGCATGAGCGGAGTTAATGAGAGGCTTTGCACAAATAAAAGCTTTAAAATGGGCCTGTTTCGCAGAATGGGGAGAAAAGGAAAGTTGAGAATATCTTTTGTGTGCTCCACATCTTTCACTTATGTGCAGGTATCTGAAAAGAAGAGGGAGTGGTTGGAGGGCACACAGTGGCTGCCGAAACGTTGAGCACTTGTGCGCATAAAGGGATCTGTTCTGTATTGTTTGGAGCCCATCGTTTAGTGTGTCTGTTAATAATGAGAGAGGGCCGCTCTTCAAATGAATGTGGCAAAGTCCTCAGTGGACAATAAGGGCCCTCTCTTACCCCCGGACCACACTGGACTGTGTTGAAGCAATCTGGAATAAAGGTTTAGTCCTTCTGCATTGTCGAGGGCGAGTATGTGGCCCTACGTGAGCAGAACTGAGCCAACAAATAATACAGCAGCAGAGCCACACAGCTCTGATGTGGAGCCACGATTAAATCTTCGTAGATTGTTGTTTGAAATCAGATGATAACTGGGGGCTCGTGTAGCTCCTGTGGGATGCTAAAAAGCTATAAAGTTTAAACTTTTTAAAACTAATTTAAAGGTTAGAATCACGCTCCTCCCCTGGCTTTCTAGGACCAGTTTGGGATTTGCGTCATGGTGGCAATCTTAAAGAATAAATTCACCCAGAAAAGAAAATTCAGTCATTGTGTACTCAGCCTCGCGTCGATGGAAAAGTCCAGTGAGGTTTCGTAATACACGAAAACATTCCGGAGCTTCACAACAAAACAGCGTTGCAGCATTTTCCTATACAACTGAAGTGGATGTAGAAAAAACTTTTTTAAAAATCCAGTGTAATCCAGGTCTCTGGAAAACCCTGTAATGCCAAATTGATTTGAAAAGATGTTACACCCTCGATGTGCTGTCGAGCTTGTGCACCCACTTCAGACGAGGTCCGTGCTATTGCTTTTAGCTTAGCAGCTACAATGAAGATTTCAGCTTTAGAAAAGGTCTTTTCTTTACACAAGTCCCCATCTACAACTACATTTGTTCAGGAGAATGCTGCAACGCTGTTTCATGCGTTTGTGAAGACTTGGAAACTTCACCTGACTTTACGTCAGTATGGTGGTGAGAAGATATTGACAGAATTTTAATTTTGGGGGGGAATTTATCCTTTAAACATCTGGGTTACCAACCAACAATCCAAGTTTGGGGGTTCATGCTGGGAAAAAATAAGCAAAAGAAATAGCTCTATACAAGGCTCCGGAAAGCCTGAGATCCCGAATTCATTTGAAAAGACGTTATTTACACCCTTGACACCCCGTCAAGCTCAGGCACCCACTTCAGATGGGCCAAACTCTTTTAGCTCAGCAGCAACAGTGAAGAAAAGGTGTAAATAACGTAATTTCAAATCAATTTGGGATCTCAGGCTTTCTGGAGCATGAACCTTCAAACTTTTAAAAGTTTAAGCTTTAAAGCTTTAAAGTTTAAGTTTAATTAGTTGCGCTAATTTGCTGCTGTTTCCTGAGACTTGGATTACACCAGACCACATGGAGCCATTTTGTGTGTTTATGTGTGTTATGCAGAAACACTGTTTTGCTGTGAAGCTCCAGAAATGCTGTGTGGACTTCTGAAACTCCACCTGACTCTCCACGCTCGTGAGGAGCTAGATAATGACTGAATTCTAATTCTGGGATGAACTTATCCTTTAAGAGCACAGCGGGCTGAACCACAAGACATTTCCTTTAGCATGCTGTCATCTCAGCAGACGTTCGGTTCATGTGATAATGGGCTGCTTTGTGCTTTTCAGGTATGAATAAACACCATGAGGCAGCGGGCTTCATTTAACCACCGCGGTGTCACAGCAGGAGGTGACGAGCCACTCTCCCTTTCCCCCTAATGCGACACGGGTAATACAAACATCTTCAGAAGCCCCGTGGACAACACAACTGCTCTTTGTTTTATGTGATTAGGCCAGTTTAGGATCAACAAATCAACCGAATGACGGACGAATCAAGTTGGGTTGAGGTCGGAAATGTTAAGATGTGAGGTTCATTGTGATCAAAACTTTGAAAAAAGACAAAATGATCAACTGAATCCAACTGCGTTGAGTTTTTAACAAAGGTAGGTCGAGTACATCGGAGCAGTATTTCACACAAAGTTTAATTCAAACGTCAATGCTCCAGCCTCACTTCCCTGATACGTTTCCTACAGCATCGTATAATTCACTGGCCAAATATTTGTGCTGACTCATGTGACAGGCCATTCACAGTCTCAGTGACCCATTAACATCCTACAGGTTCCCATTGTACGGCCCTAAATGGATCCATTAGCATTGCCTTTGTTATTTAAATCCTACATTTCCTGACAAAGAGTGTGGTTTAACTCTCTAATGAGGACTTCCTCGGACAAAAGGGACCGAGGCCTCTATTTTTCCTCCTGCTCTCTAAATCCACTGCTAACCTGTGAGATTTCACGAGTTTAAACGTTAGCATCTGCTGTCATTTATGATTTAATGTACTTCACTTTGAATTTCTAGTGTTTGTATCTGATGTTCTTGATGATTTAACACTTTATTATCTGATATATTCTGTAGCTGCTTGCTCACACACCATCTTGGTTCTTCCCATGGAGATCATTAAGAGTAATCTTTTTCTAATGTTGTGTTTTTCAGAGAGATGGAGATGAGTCTGTTCACCTTCAGCCCTGAAAAAACACTTCATGAAACCAGTTTGACAAGAAGCATTCCTATCATTGATTAGATTTTATAACTGTGCTTGACCTATAACCTCTCCGCCTCCGAGAGGGGGACATATTTTGCTGCAGCGACTCCGTCTGTATTGATGCAGAATGTCCTGTTTAGTCTGGGACAAGAAAACACAATCATTCATTCATCTAAAATGTTCAGTTTTGCGGTGGCAAAGACACGACATTTGAGAAAACTCTTGACTGCCTTTTCTGCTCCTCCATCCTGTGAGTCTTGTCCATCATGTGGCTCCAAAACTAAATGAAAAAAATTTGAATTGAAACAACAACAACTTTATTCTACTGCACACCACCTGTTGATGTATACGTGAAAATCGTGCAGAAAATAAATAAAAAAATTGGCAACAAAAAAGGAAAATCTGGCTGATCTATCTACGAATTGGTTTAAACACAAAATACATAAATATCATAAAAAACAATCACATTTGTGAAACAAAAGTAGAAAAAACATATTAGAGGAATTTTATTTTAATGACTATATTCATGCCTATTGCCTTTTATTGACAATTATTTAGTGTGAAATATGATCAAAAACACCAGAACCCTCCCAAGAAAGGCCAGACGCAGCAGGACAGATCATAGTTTCTAGTTGTATATGTGTTGTATCCAGTGATGGACTGTAACTAAGTACATTTACTCAAGTGTTGTAGTTAAGTACAATCTTGACAACTTTAGTTACTTGTTGCTTTGCAGATTACATGCTGCATCTGAGCCAAAGTAATGCATTTACACATGTATTTATTTCACTGGCAGTAAAAACACACAAAAAACACACTGATTTTAATGATCAGAGAAATGTTGATGGATCTGATAATTGTCCAGGTGGATAATCCTCATTACTTTTGATACTTAAATACATTAAATATCAAATACTTTAAGGTTGTTGCTCAAGTAATATTCAACTGGGCCACTTTTACTTTTACCAAATTAATATTTTTACACAATATCTGTAGTTTTGTTCAAGTATGACTTTAAGGAACTTATCACAACACTGGTTTTATTTATGTTCGTATGCGTTGCATGACTGTAAAATTACTACAGCATCAAACCTTATCACTGCAGATGAGTCTTGACCAGTCGCTGAGGACTTACCAGAGTAGTCAAAATCCTGAGATTAGTGTCACAACAATAGCCGGTTTTGTTCTGGGGTTCTTTCCTGAACCCGTAATCACAGGCCCTCACAGTAAGTGATGCTGCACCTCCAGGAGCAATGGGAAGACGCTGGATTGAGTAAACAGAAAGCGAATGGCACATAATTGTGTCACCTCCAGTCTCCCGCTGAGGCTTTCTGACCGCAGTGAAAGCTTAACGGCTGTGTCAGCTAACCTTTCACTGACCCCATGCAGGCTTACAAGCCGGGCCAGAACAACACAGGTAACACAGCCGCTGAAAGAACAACAACATGTGGAGTCCGACATACCTGATATGTAACTGCTTGTTACATTATAAGTCTCTGATTGCTAATTTAGCTCATTTGTAGCTCATATGATAATGTTTTCATTGACATTCTGGGTCCAGTCCGTGCAGGATGTCATACACAACAACATGCTTCAAATACAAAACAAACTTTTTATTTGCTCCACTGAAACAATGTAAGAAACTAGAGAAGTTCTGTAGAATTTGCGGTTGTGAATGCAGACTGTTGAATAGCTGACACTTAATGCACATTGCTGGCTGTATTTGGTTGAATAATGCCGAATAATCTCTGTATGAGGCGAAAATGTTCTGTTTTTTAAAGGTCTGTGCCACTGTGTGTTTGAAACTGCACTCATTGATTAATCTAACTCAGTTCCCCAGTTATAATCAGAGGTTTCCAT